>JADQWA010000865.1:0-183989 GCA_018344505.1 Nebria ingens riversi
CGTAGGCGAATCCATATCATTCGCTTATTATGGTAGGGGTGGTCCACCCTACCCTCGAAGGTGTACATACACATACACTAAGTAATAATTTAACATGACGTCATCAAGCGATTAAATGTGATTGGTAGCGGTAGACCATAAAAGAAATATCCGTTTAGTTTTTCCTTAAATATTTGCAACGTTCTAGAGTGTTGAGTTTGGTTCAGCTGTATATTTAAACAATAAATGATATACATTCGTATTCATCTCACAGTTATTAATTGAGATTGTGCTGTGAATACTTTTAAAACATTACTTTATGTTATCATTGATTAACGCGCGCTTATTGGACAGACCGATAACATTAGTATTTTATGATAGGTTGATTTAATATCGAATTGAATGTTGTGCGCAACTTATTTTTGCATATGTAAACAAAACAAAATGTAACGCAAAACGCGCGTGCACATTTTGGTTTTGAATCAATTAACCTCCAAATGATCATTTAACTCCTACAATACAGCGTTGTCAACAGTAATAACACAAACGAATAAGTAAAATTTCCAATTGATAACTTATTACGAAAACCACAGGTTAGGTTAATTGTAAATATTATTTAAAATTATATTAACTCACCCAATCATTATAAGCCACTGTTGTGAATAATCGTTGCCAATTCGCGTACAAGCACAAACACAAAAATGTCTTTAGATGATTAAAAGTTATTTATACATAAAGCACTTGAAATACACAAATGTCACAATAAATAAACACGCCGATTGCTAACAAGTGGTCGCTGCAAATGGCGGCTGATCACTGGATCACAAAACAAATATAAATTAAACGTCTAAATGCAATTATACATGCTTATTAATGCTCGCGCTCTAATATAAAAATCTATAAAAAATACTATTCGATTATTGTTTACCGTAGTGTTTTGGTCCGATACACTGTGTAGCCACATTGGTCCACTAGAAAAAAACCGTCTGTCACTTTCATGTGTCAGTGTCACTTGGGCGTGCATTTGCTCGCCCGATAAACAGGCACACCGCAATACCGACGTGGTCGTCCGTTGCTGCTTGCCGCGAATATACACAACTTACAAAACGCACCCATATTTTAATTCAATTTACACTCATTCAAACTAGATTATATATATATATATATATATATATATATATATATATATATATATATTTATATATATATCAATATTTAAAACACACTTCTTTGAGCACACTGAATTCATATTTATTTGAAATCAAATCAAAAACATCGGCCATGTATTGGCCCTAAACTTTCTTTTACGTAGTCAGTATATTTAGATTTGATAGTATATAAATAAAAATATAAAATGTTAAAATTTCAAGAAAATATTTCATTCATTGTCCAATAAAAGTGTAAAGTTAGTTTATTGTCAGATTTCCAAAGAAAACATACGATATGTAATTCAGATTTTAAATGTTGGATTTTATTGTAGTATAAAGAAAATATTATTATTCATTACAAATTATTAAAAATTATTATGGCCGGACATTTTTTAGTTTTCAAATTAACTTTAAACCAGAGAAAATATTTATATATAATATTTTAAATTATTTACTAACCTTTGTAACGCTTTTTCACTAAACTAATTTGTAACACTAACAATAAATGCTAAATGTCAAAATATTGGAATATTTAAAACAATTGACATGCATAGTAGATGCGATTTATTATATATAATTTTCCATACCCATGTAACTATGGCAATATAAATAGGATAATAGTCATTTTCTCGTAACTGGTACACTTTTTGAAGAAATGTTTCAAACAAAACTTGTGCAGAATACTAATATCTTTCAATGTTATTCTAACTATTTTTACTGCAAGTATAGCTGTTTCAGAGATATTGCAGAAATTGCAAAAAAAGTCTTAAGTAAACATGCACTTCCGGTTGAATATGCTTTTCAAAAATAGGAGGTTTTCGCCCCAGGCATATACAAATCTTAAGTTTAAAGTTTCATAATTTTATCTTCAACGGTGTAGGCTGTAGAGCGCATACACACAGACACACACACAGACGTCATTCCAAAAATAGTCAGACTCGATTCAGGGAAGGTCAAAAGGGGTATTTCCGTAAAAAATTTCGAGAAATTTTTTTTTCGTGATTACAATACTTACTTATTACTTCGTAAAAGAAAGTAAAAATGTATCTGTCCATGAAAACTTTCAGTTATTTATTTTATATAACCAATACACACGTTCTAGTTATAAAATTTTATGAGCGTTCGCTATTTATTTTATTATTTAGATACTAGCGAATGCCTTTAAAATTATAAAATCACTAACAACAAATGCGTAAGAATAATAACTACATCTTTTACAAAAGTACAATTTAGATACAATTTTCCTGCTATAATGGATTTCGAACGTCAATAGTTTTGCGATTTTCTGATTTATCTCTCATATTAAAAGCATTTATAATTTTTTAATTTAGCTCTTCCTTAAAAGAACTTTCTTATACGTAGTAGATATATTTTGTTTAGGTAGGAATGGCTGGCCGTTTTTTAGTTTTCAAATTAAGTTAAACCTAACAAAATATGTATTTACAATCTTTTATTAATATTTGAAACCTTGTCGGAAAAACTTTATCTATAAAAGTTGTAGGAAATATTATTATCTTTTATTTATATTAAATATTTTTTTTTTATATATTTAACCATTTACAAGATATTACTAAATATATAAATACACAATGGAAATCTGATCTAATGATTCATAGTCTAAACCTTATATTTTCTTGACACACAAATATATTTTACTGTAGTAAGACTGAAAGATGCCGATAAATTACCATATAATATCTTAAGTTAAATTAAACGCGAGGTTGCTCGATCTAGTACAAATAATGTGCTATATAAGCTGCGTTCGGTAAATGCAGAGTGGTGCACTTCGAGCGAAGAATAGAGTAAGACATGTGACGATACTCAATATATTATCATGTTATTGCGGTGTGTGACTCTCTTCTTCCCATTGAGCAGTACTTTTTGCCATTACCGAACGCAGCTATAGTTGAATGTTTGAATTTTGTTTACTAATTTATCAAAACGAGACTTCTGGCACCTTCTATATTGACTAAATGGAAATTCATTAAAATATTTGTCGTTAGTATAATTTCACATATCTACATAATTATGGCAACATAAATAAGAAATTTTATTAGCAATTTTCTTGTAATCCTACACTTTTTGAAGAATTTTTTTAACAAATGTTGTTCATAATATTAATATATTTCATTTTGAATACCGATATATTTTCTTAAGTGCAGCTATTTTGGAGATATTGCAGAATTCCCAAAAAATGATTAGAGTAAATATGCAGTTACTGTTTGAATATTCTTTTCAAAAATAGGAGGTTTTCTGCAAGCCATATACGAATTTCAAGTAAAATTTCAGCAATTTTGCCTTGTAGAGCGCTCACACACTAGACGGAATTCCGAAAATAGTCAGATTCGACTCAGGACGGTCAAAAGAAGTATTTCCGTTAAAATCTCGATTTCAAAAATGTTTATGATTACATACTTCTTTATATACATTCGTATAAACCCTTTGGAATACCATGGCATTATATTAGAAAAAGCTTTAATGATGTTTTCGCCCATCAAAGGGGCTTCGCTTCTGTAGTAGAAAGTCTATAGCAAATATTTTACTAATTTTGTATGAGCTTAATTGTTTATCTTAAAAAAATAAATTTTCATTATATACTTTTCAAGAATTGTTCCTAAATAAATGATTGAGTGTAGCAATCGGGCTAATACAATCATTTTCAAACTATACAAATAGTATGCAACATTCTCAAATGCTATTGTATTAAAATTATAGACAAGAGTCTTGAAAAGTACTTAATATGTATGTATATTAAACACAATATTAACGCGTTTCTAATTTTTGAATAAAATAATACAATTTATTTAAACTAAAACAACGTATTTATTGCTGATAATGGATGAAATTTACAATAAGCAGATAATGTACATTTATGATTTAATTTTAATTCGAAATAAATTATTTCTTGTACGATAAATAAAGTACAAATGTGTTATTGCCCGTCCTCTTTGCTGTACCTCCAACGCCACCAAGCAACTTTCATACGATCCCAAACATTATCAAAACTAAACAGAAAAATAAATAAATGCCTAAACTATTTACGATGGCAATTGCTATACCTGTCCATAGCTGGTCTGACATCGAGTAATGCAAATTTATGCTGTTCATCTAAGGTACCACCATCATAATAATCAATTATATACCGTACGTCTTTACCACATCGATCTACAATCCAATCATGTCTGTCAAATGGTAATTCATAACCCATCATGTTACGAATTCTAGCTCTCGGACTGTATTGTGTTGCCTTCCACCAAAGCTTTTTAATCTAGTATTTAAAAAAATAGAACTATTACAATGGTTTCTGAATAAAGAAGTTTGTTAGTTTTCTTTCAATTAAGTTCAAAACCAATGTTTTACAATATTCATTTGAAGCACGGAGCTGTACAGCGATATTTTAATTAAACACATTTAAAATTATATTCGGAGCCATAAAGCCATGGAAAAATTATTTTCAGATTGGTCATTTACAACAACCATGCCAGTTAATCATTTAAAAGAGTAATCAAGTTAAAGTATTAATAATAATAATACCTGGTTCACCACATTCTTTGGCGTGTAACGCCTCCCATTTAAGTACTTCAAGCCAAGCTTGTTCGTTATTGGCGTTGTGAATTTTAATAATATCATCCATATCTTTTGGTTTTAAGTCATCATCTTTCCAACGCCAACCTTTGCGTAGCATTGCATTCCAAAACATCTAAAATTGCATTCATTTCAAATGAATATATATATATATATATATATATATATATATATATATATATATATAATATATATATATTTATTTATTTATAATCATACTTGTTGACTCGGATAAACCCAAAAATCCTTTGATCCATCTTCAGTGACTTTTGGTATTGTTGATACTTGCCGTTCAACTGGCAAAGGAAATGGTTGATCTGGTGCTGGTTTTTGATTTGGTGCCGGCATCTATAATTTTAAATAGTAATGTGAAATTACGGCAGTTTCACCCTTTCATAACATTCTGAAGATTGCTTTAAAAATATTATAAAATCAACCGCAAAAATACTATTGTAGTAGACTTTTTGGTTGTAATATCTTCCAATACTGGCGCCAGTGTTAGATATATAATATATAATCCTGATAGAATTTTGTACCATGGAAAAATTGAAATTACCATATTAAGAGGATTGATGCTATCATGTTGCACTGGACATTCAGACTTTGGTGCTTGTACTGTTTGATGCATTGGACATTCCGGTGGAATATCTTGTTGTGAATAGCTTCGCAATATAATTGAATGATCTTTGGGTAATTTCTTCTGTTCTTCATATTTATAGGGCTGTATTATCTGCGCCGCTGCCAACTCGGCAGCAGATACAGTATTACCCATGATTTATTGAACTGTAAACATATAAAAGTATTGAAATTGAACGATTGTTAGGTTAAGTTTCCATTATGCAATATATTGTAAAATGTTGATTTATCGTATGTATATGAATCTACCTTTTTTGTCTTCACAAAATTTATTTAAGCACCTCGAAATGTTTAAAACATATTTATTATATTTTAAGCTTTGACGGCTAAATTTTGCCCGATATCAAGCAAAAAATAACAGATGGAATTAGTTTGGATTAGTTTAGTGGGGTTAACCAGAGAACGAGATCAATAGATGTCTCTAGGAAACAAATATTGATGCACTCGCACTGACGTCATTTTAAAATAACAATAATACTCTGGTGTACACTAAGATACTTACTTAATAAATCATGTATTTGTATATAAATATTGAGACTTATATTCATGAATATACATGAGATATTTAGTTTATTTTTCGATTTGCATTGATATGTATGGATTTAAACTAGTTTATCTGGGAGATCCGAGCATTCAGTGTAAGCGGGCGTGCTGGAAAGAAAAGAACCCAAACCCAAAGCTAACTTCAACTTTCACCACATAATCCAAGGCCACCCCCGGCCAGTTGTCATTTCTCATCTTTTCAGATAAATAACAGTTCTCTTTTAAATTTCCGTTGTTTCTGTTAATATGTTCTTTAATAATAAATACTTAAATATTTAACTTTGTGTAGTGAATCGAGTGTATTTGCATTTATGAGTTGAAAAATTATTTCATTTTTGGAATGTTATTTGGTCCTTAACACAAAGGTAAGGTCAAGGTTCTGTTATTTTTGCACTGCCGGTTATGATTAAATATGTGTTATCTCTAATTATCGATTAGTTATAAATTAGTTTGTTATCTGTCGATTCATTAGTGATTCCTTAACCTAATAAATTAGAACATTGTTGTGAATTGTCATTGCACATATTGTTATAAGAATTATGTTTAGTTAATGCAATTCACAAATATCTAGCTGCATTGTAGTTTTTAGGTAGTTATTTTATAAATTTAGTATGTTTCTAAATATCATGAAAGTGTGTTTTTAAAATGTAACTTCTGATATTTTAGCAATATGGTTGTTCGTACAAATATTCGTCGTAATGTTCGAATACTATTGGTTGGAGAACGCGGAGTTGGAAAAACATCACTTATATTGTCATTGGTAAGTGAAGAATTTCCTGAATATGTACCATCGAAAGCAGAAGAAATCACAATTCCGGCTGATGTAACACCGGAACAAGTTCCAACGAACATTGTTGATTATTCGACAGTAGAACAAACCGATGAGAATCTAGCGGACGAAATTCAAAAAGCGAATGTCGTGTGTGTTGTGTACGCTGTTGACGATGAAGATAGCATGCAACAAATCACTTCTTACTGGCTACCATTAATAAGAGAATGCCATCCTGATAATTATTGTCCCGTTGTTTTGGTTGGAAATAAAATCGATCTAGTTGAATATTCTACTATTGATGTAAGTTTATTTTTATTCGTTTAGTAAGAATTATTTTACAGGCTTTTATGTTTGCTTTAGTACATGCGTGAGAAAATTACTTTTAAATTGTGTTTAATTATATTTTCATATTCACTGTTAATATTTGGCTGCTTACATTACAACAAAAAAAAACTTTAATTTCGATTAAATCACAACCAAGTATTTTAATTGCACAGTTTATAAATATGTAACTAGGATGCTATAACAAGGAAATTATTATTAAAAATATCTTTTTTGTAGGATGTTTTACCCATGATGGAGAATTATCCAGAAATCGAAAGTTGTATAGAATGTTCGGCAAAAACACTTAAAAATATTTCAGAAATGTTTTATTATGCACAAAAAGCAGTATTACATCCGACAGCTCCATTATATATAGTCGAAAAACAAGATGTAAGTTAATGTTACTTTATTAAAATTGAAATTTTCATAGTTATTACTTCGGAAGTATATATTTTTTTCATTTGTTATAGCTAACTGATGCATGCAAATACGCTTTGATAAGAATATTCAAAGTATGTGATATCGATTGCGACGGTCTTCTAAATGATACGGAGTTGAATAATTTCCAAAGGTGCTGCTTTAATGCACCATTACAACCACAGGTGCTAGACGACGTAAAGGCGGTCCTACGAAAAAATGTTGAAGATGGCATTTGCTTAAATTCAGTCACACTGAAGGGATTCTTATTTTTACATAGTTTGTTTATACAACGGGGTCGAAATGAAACGACTTGGGCTGTTTTACGGAAATTTGGCTACAATGATAGTCTGAATATGTCCAGAGATTATTTACGACCATCGTAAGTTCTTTTTTTTTCAATTTAGTATGTACAGTAATTAAAATACGAATATATATATATATATATATATATATATATATATATATATATATATATATATATATATATATATATATGTTCCAAGCGCTCGAAAACTATTGATTTCCTAATATACAATATTCATACTTTTGCTATGAAGAAGAGAACAGATGCAACATTATTTTGTACTATTATTTATTTATATAAAATGTATTATTTTATTCTCTTTAGCTTGAGAGTTCCATCAGGTTGTACAACTGAACTATCACACAAAGGTCAACAATTTCTTACGCATTTATTCGAAAGACATGATAAAGACAGAGATGGAGCTTTATCTCCTAAAGAACTCGAAGAATTGTTCTCAACGTGTCCAATGATCCCATGGGGACCGGATGTAAACGCTTCAGTAGTCACGGATGAACGAGGTTGGCTCACGTATCAAGGATACATGTGCCAATGGGCTTTCATGACTCTAATGGATGTACATAGAACATTGGAATATTTCGCATATCTTGGTTACAATATTTATGAAAATGAAAGCCAAGTATCATCAGTTACTGGTAATTCATACATCTTTATTATTATTGCATTAACAAATAGCAAACATGCAGAATAATTCATTATAGTTTCATGATTATTCTTGAGATGGTTTATGTTTATTTATTTTTTTCATTTTGAGACCAAACACTTAAGCTCAAGGTACGGCAAGTTAGAATATTGCAACATTATATTATCTTGTATGTCTTACTTAAATAATTCCTATTTATTGATTATTGTCGCTTGATTGCAATTTTATTGTCATTTAAAAGATGACAAATAACGAGTGTTATATAACTCTAATAATATACAATTTTCTTTAGTTACAAGAGAGAAGAAATTGGATATGGCCAAAAAGCAATCTAGTCGAAATGTGTACCAGTGTAATGTAATCGGTCCAACAGGTTCTGGAAAAACATCATTTTGTCGTAGCTTCATCAGAAATGTGGTTGATGTATGTATATTACTCATATGTTATTGTAATATGGTACACATCTACTCTATAATTTTACTTCAGATTTTACCGACAGCTGAAATAACAGGTCATCCAACGTTTGTAGTAAATGTAGTTCAAGTGTATGGTCAAGATAAAATTATGGTGCTACGTGAAATTGATATAAAAAAAGTTTCTGATCCGTTATTGCCGCATGAAGTACAATGTGATGTTGCATGTTTATTGTATGATTCCAGCAATGAAAAATCATTTGAATATGCAGCAAGAATATACATAGTAAGTTCCAAATATTATTAAGTTTAAGTTTTGGAAAAAAATGAAATTTCAATTACTTGTTCACAAAAGAATTATTAATTATTATTTTCAGAAATATTTTGCAGAGAGTAAAATCCCCGTTCTAATAGTATCAAATAAGAACGATATAGAGGAAGTACGGCAAGAATACTTACTACAACCAAAATCATTTTGTACTAAATATAAAATTCTTCCACCGCATCCTTTTAGTTCAAAAGGACATTTGCGGAAAGATGTATTTGTAAAAATGGCAACTATGGCAGCTTTTCCGTAAGTTTCGTTTTTATTCTTATTTTATTCTAATATTCTAATTACACAAGCGCGCAATAAGATTACATGTATGCTATAACATTGACAAAATGTTTCATATAGGAGATCTGTTTTAATCGCTTTGTGCATAAAATTGAAATTATTAAATATTTAAACAATCAGTTTTATTGGATACTGTTTATGAATAGTAAAAATAATATAATAAGTTCATTTTTAAATGTTCTACTATTAATCTCAAGTACGGATGCTTTTTGAATAAAAGAGTGATATCATTTGTTTATTTATATAGTTGTTATACTTAGTAATGGATTGGACTTGATTTAAAATGTCATTCAATCTTTTGGGGTTTATTGTGATTATGTGCATTGCACTTGGTGTATGTCAGCGGAAAACGGTATTAGTATCTGTTGTGTATTTGTATCAGTTTTATTTTTGGTTTGTTGATGTCTATTTGTTGAGTGGTTACAAATAAGAAAATCTCTTACACTTCGATAACTTATCATCGGTAAATTACTATTCCAAATAATTCTGTTTTGTTTACAATCGCAAATAAGTTTATAACTGTATAAAAGCGATTATAGCATGATCAGGTATAGTTTGGTAAAACAAACTAATGTCAACGATTTTGTTATGTAGCCGATTCCAGGCTGCCTGGATAATATTTTACAAGCACAGGTTCGTAGAAATCTTTAACACGTTCCTGGCACTTTATTCCTGTCACTGTTGTAAATAAAAGTCAGTCACAGATACAATAATTAATAATTATTTTATTGCAACTGCAAGGAACGTGTTAATTGCTTGTGAAAGAAAAAAGACTAAGTACATTTGTTATTTTCTTTTTGGTCTTTTTGCTGTTGGCGTTCATCTGTATTCTATCCATGTTTTTGACCCGTTTATGGGTTTAGGTGTTTCAAGTTTCCCGAAATACTGCATCGGTTTTTTTAATTTTGTTTGTTTGCAGTCCCCTGCGCCGAATGGTGCATATGTTACTGTTACGACCAAAACCATCGGAATGGTTCAGTTCATTCTACAGGTCCATACTATTATTATTATCATTTTGAATGTTTATGTTTTCTCATTTATGTTTTCTTTTATTTCTTAAATATGGTTAAGTGTTATGGCATTGTTAAATATTAATGATTCTGCGTTAGAAAATGTTTATCGTATTTTAAATATTTATGTCGGATATGTGTTGTAGGATGCGAAACATTTTAGATAATCTCATCCTATTTAAATATATTTGGCGCATTCGTTTGACTCGAACAAACTATTATACAGTAGGCGCGTTTACTGGGCCTGTTTGTTTCCATATCTAAATAAACTCAAAATTGATCAGAATAAATCTGATTTAAAAATGGTGTGTTCAACTATGGGAAAGTGATCTCTTACTACAATCTTGAAACTCCTACCATCGCCTAAAAGCTCCAAAAATGTTACAATACTTAATAATCTGATCTCATTTTTGTACTTAAACACTTATACTTTAGGTAAAAAAAAATTGTAATGAAAAACAAAAAAAAAAAAAATTTGGAGTATATAAAATATTTTTAGCAATGCCATACCTTTACTGTTCATTTTTTTTCGTAACAGAAATATTGCATGTATTTTCGGAGCATATTATTGTTTAGCATGTTTATTGGAATAGTATATTTTGACTATTTTATGTTTTTATTTCATAATTAACTATTTTAAAGCTGTTGAATTAACTGCCTGTGACACACTCGCATTTAATTGAATTTGCATTTGCATACAGTACACTGAACTTTTTGATACGTAGTAGATATATTTTGTTTAGATATAAAGGATATTAAAATATAAATTTTGAAAAAAAATAAAGTAGTTCAACACAGAGACAAACATTCCAAGAAATCTTTAGGGGTTGACAAATCTATGCTGATAATTTGTTACGAATAATGTTTATTGTTATTTATGATGCAAATTCAATATTTAATACAAATACACATTTGCGACTATTAGACTATACGTAAGCTTGCTTATTTGTAAATAACGAAATTAGATCTATACTGCACGATTTTACATTGAATTACGAAACAAAAGTGTGAGTATAACATAAATTTTGTGTATGTTTTAGACATCTGCGACAATTCGGTTTGGTCGCCGGTGATTCAACTGTATGGTGGAAGGCAGGATTAGGTTTAGTGGCAGCGACAGCTGTTGGTTTTATTGTTGTTAGAGTGTTAAATACTGATAAAATCAGATAATTATTTTTTTATCGTTCAACTAAAATAAACATTGTATAATAGCGATTTTTTTCATATTACATAAACGATAAGATGTAACAGAATTATATTGTCTTATTGTCAGTCCTTTTTGTGTTGATATTTTATCAAATAAATTCTAAAATATTAGATTATTTCAGCGAGTTTTTTTAGGTGCTGTATAGAATATCAATTATGTTTCATTTTTAATTATATGAAATACAAGAAATACAGGCTGAGCATAAAAGATATATGTTATCTCAATGCACAACTGAGAGTACTATCATAGTGTAACAATTATTACGAAACTTCATTCTTTTATGTTCTTCTATAGTATCTTAAAGTAGTTTATGCAAATTATTTTCTCCTGACTTACTGTATGTGGTCCTATTGTAAAATTATTTTGCATTATATAATAAAACCAATTATTTATTATATTTTATTTACTCCTCAATTAATAAAATTATATAAATAAATAACTGACATTTTTTAGTCTTCAAATGAACTAAAACCCTAACAAAATATTAATATATAATTTTTAATATGTTATTACACTTTTAAAATAAAATTACCTACGTAACCAATACAGCACATTGAAGATCCTTGCTGTAAATCGGCAGTTCAATGAGCCTGAAGAATCATTTTCAATCAGAAGACATCTTCATCAACTTCTGGGGGAATCTAAAGAATGAACAAAGATAATGAAATTGTAAATATAGTTTCAATTATTTCTTATTATTAATTTTATTTATTTATTGCAGAAAATACAGTTAATGGAAGAGCATTGCAGTCCATCGGCAATTCAAAGATCAACGCTCATCTCTCCTAAACAAAAAATAAATATGATTTATTATATATTATTTTTGAACTGAATTTATATGTTTGAATTATATTTATAAACAATTGTGCTTGCAACAATGATTTTTGTACTTATATTACTTAGTTTTAAAGAGAAACATAACATATACACATATTCTTTTACTTTACCATAAAACTTCTTAAAAAATGTTAAAAATAATTAACATTTTAGTTATAAACAATCTAAAAATATCAATTAAATTTAGTAAAATTTTAGTCGAAAATAATGTAAAAGTATTTAATTTTTTTATACTAATTGAAATTTACCAAAGTTTTAACAAAAATTGAGAAATTTTAATGAAATATTGAGGTTATATATAACCTAAAAAGAAAATTTGTAAGTCATCTTTTTGAATATGCAAGTCATGTTTTTGAAAATTTTAAAACGTGTGAAAAATTAATTAAAGTTTTGAGGTTATATATAACTTAAAAGTTTCAATTAGTAAAAAAAATTAAATACTTTTACATTATTTTCGAGTAAAATTTTACAAAAGTAAATTGATATTTTTAGATTGCTTATAACTAAAATGTTAACATATTTAGCAATGCGTTAATATCGTGGAATTATATTTGTAGTGTATGCGTTTGAAATAATTTGATTTGCTTATGATAAAATAAAACGAGTGAATATTATTAAACATTCTTTATTTATTAAAAAGCAATTATATCACAAAATATGACAGTTACAGAAACAATAATTATTAATATAGGACAAGAAGTAATACCATTACAAATAGTAATATTAAATTAGTATTTCGGTTAATTGATTTTGTCAGTTATACAATAGAAATATTGATTAATACTTTTTTTTTATTAACATAAAATTTCCAATAGCATTTTGTTTCATTTGATCGTTACAGAAATAAGTATATATTTTTATAAAATATAGCTGGCTTATAAAAATAAGTACGGAGATAAAATATTTGGTGCATGTAAAAAGTAGTTTTGCCTCGTAGAGACTTACAATAAAAAAGGTACTTTGATTAAAGATGATTGACTAAATGTTTGACTGTATTATGGAACAATAATTTCCAAACAGCCAGCACCAGAATAAGAATACGAGATTGCACATCATACTACTATCGCATACAATATTTTACAGGTATTCATACATATGCAGACATACAATTCTATTTATACAATTACATTATTTTATTTATTTATTTATATATATATATATTATATCTATAGTCTTATTTGTAAATTAATAGGATCATATCCTCCAATGGTTCATATATTTGCTTGGTAAAAACAAACATTGCATGTTAGAAAAAGAATGCTTTACAGGATTGCACATATAAAGAGAAAATAATAAAATTAAAAAAATAAAACAGAATCAAGGGTCGCAAGAAGAATGAATAATTTCATTTAGAAATGACTATTATAGATATTAAAGAAGAAGAACCCAACACCTATGCAATGAATTAAACCCTTGCCTGCAATAATACGTTACTATACTACGAATTTGCTAAATAAAAATTACGAGCCAACGGAGGAGATGTCGTTATGAAATATATTTCAAATTGTAGAAAAACAGATTTCAAATATATTTCTTACAAATTTTTTTATCTATTTACATATTCTACAATGATTATATTTATTTATTGCAAGTAGTTAATTTCTTCGAGTGAGTAGCATCTTTTTTTAATCACTAAACAACAAATTTTAATAACCATTTTAGAACATTCACATCTTGATTTAATTTATAAATATTTCTATTTAGTTGAGTATATAGTCTGCCAAAATGAAAGCCGAACAAAGTTTGGTTTACTTTTATACCTGCTGACTATGGTGATTCATGCAGAGTTATTTTCGAAATATATAAAATATTTATAAAGAAAAAGAAATAATTAAAACTATTCGTTTCACTTTCTGTTACGGACAGCTTTCAAGAACTCAAGTGAGGTAGTCTGGTGAGGGCTCGGCCATGGGCTCCGGTGTGGTAAATAGCGGATTCGGAAATTCTGGCGGATGAGGCAGTGGGCCTGAGGCGTTTGGTCTACGACGGTATGCCATCAACCAACAGGATACAGCTATTGCTACAGCTACAAGCGCCAGTAAGGCAGTGATTACAAGTGCTATGATGAATCCAATCATAGACACGCAGATATCTTCTACTCGTTGTACATCCGGAGCTTTAAAACAAGAAAGTAAGTGTAAGTATTATAGAATTAGTGTGTGTGTGTGTGTGTGCTTATGTATATACCTTCAGTTGGATCGATGAATCGTTCTTCGCGTCTTTCAAATGTTAAGATAGCGTTTGATTCTATGGTAATTTCTTCACGAAGTTGACCACTTAGTAAATCGCCTGTTACTGCTAAATCGGTGTTATTGTCATTATCTTCAGCTGCACGCTTTCTCCTTCCGTAAGCATTATATCCGCGGCAATTGACCTATGAAAGGATAATACATAATTAATTTCAAAAAAAAGATACACTGTAGTCCAATTTCTATAAAATGTAAAATGAAAAAAAAACATATACGCATTTTCTAGTGGAAATAAAAATTACATGTTTTTATTTTACATATAGCAGCTAAGTGTCATCTATACATACCGGTTGACATTTTCCAAAGCATACACGAATATTACATTGGAATCGAATATTGTCACTGCTTGGGAATTTGAACGCATTGAAACTAGCTAATAGTGACTGAGTATCTGCATGGTATTCCCATTCTCCAAATATTGATGGATCTGTAGCGCAACCGTTTTCATCTGTGACCGTGTATTCATTTTCCACTTTATCTTCCATTGTTTTGGCTACACAACTTCTAGCGAAACCACCATAAATGCTCGATGGTTGGACATCTACTTGGAGCATCAAATTATCACCGATTTCAGCTGAGTTTATTTCTTGACCAGTTTGTGTTACTATCTTCATAAGACATGTGGGTGGTGGACCGGTGTTTGCTATTGTACCCGCTGTTGTTAACATCGATACATTGAAGCCTAGAGTAACATTCTGTTCCCCAGTTTGGTACAGACATTTGATGTGATATGCCTGAGCTTTGTATGTCACAAGCTTGGGATGTTTTTGAATAACCAAAACGAAACTTGCTTCACCCTGTTCATGTAAAAAATTATGCATAAATATTAATCACAATTATTATTGCGCGTAAGAAATATTAAATATTCTTTTATTATTATATTTCACTTTATAATTAATAAATTTTAATGCAATGAAACAAAAAAAGACGCTAGAATATTATACCTACAATGTGTAATCGCAATAATTTTAGAGAATTTATTCTCATTATGCCGGTTAATAATAATTCACACTTACGTTTACGTGAATTAAACCACAGTTTCCGAAATTTACTTTGAATAATTCGGTATTGGGCATAGAATCTGCTGGTAGTGATACAACACGTCGACATTTTTCATCCTTACTATGTCCTTTCACATATAAGACACCATTGAATCCTTGTTCCGCAATATGTATTTCAACTTGTACACCATCCGATAGACAACTAACAACAATATCTGGTTTTGGGAACACTGTTCGGAATTTATTGCAAATAATATTGGGATCTCCGGTGGTTCCAGTTAAGCACTGGCATACGCCTTGATGATTTGTTGCGTTACAGAATGCGTCGATACCACATTTCTTTGTGACGCACGGATCTGCACAAGTCTTTGATTGTAGATCGCAGTACTTGTGATCTGCGCAGTCATCATTGGATTCACATTCTGGTCCAATTGCTGGTATACAGTTACCTCGGATGTCTAAACGGTAACCGAATTCTGTTGGACAGACGCACATACCGCGTGCATCAATGATCATACCACGTTCCAAAGCACAAACACAACGACCGCGTTCATCGACCTTCAATCCTTTCTCAGGTAAACATGATACACATTCATCGTTTTCATTGAGTGCTGTATTTATTGGACATACGCAATTTCCATTTTCGTCACTGATATAGCCTTTATCGATTTGGCATGATGATGCTGAAAATAAAATAAATTATAATAATTAGAAGATATTATTTATGGTTTCAATTAAGTATCATTAATTAAATTCAAAGATATTGAAAACTACATTATTGAAAAATGTCTCAAGAGATCATTTATTAATATCACATAAAATAAATGGTTTTTGCACATTAAAAAGGCTTTCGTCATTATTTTCTCAAATACAATTTAACTGAATTGCAATTAAAAATATTGAAAAAGACAAAACATAGTGTGAAACACAAGAAAATGCCATGGCAGATACAAATGATTCAAACTAATTTTTAAAAATAATGGGCCAAGTTTGAATATATATTAGATTTTTAATTTTATACTTACTTTTATCGCATTGCACAGCTGCGTTTCCTTGATAACCAGGTTTGCATTCACAAATCATAGTTCGAACTGGTAATGTGTCCAATACTTTGCAATTAGCATTTACACCGCAAGGTGTAGCATCTTCACATGGATTTACACATTCTCCTTCTATACAAGCCTTCTGCGATGGGCAATCAATATCACCGGAACATTTTTCTTCTAGTTTCTTGCATTTGGTGCCTATATCTCCAATATAACCAGGTGGGCACACACAATTTACTTTGTGATTGTAAATTTTGCATTCAGATGATGATGCACAAGGATTTGATCCATCACATGGATTTTCACATTTGTTATTGATGCAAGCTCTATTTGATGGACATTCAGAGTCTGATCTACAACCTAAAAGAATACATGCAACGTTTGGATTGCCCATAAGACCTAGTGGACATTCGCACACAGCTCGGTGATTTGATCCGTAGCAGTTAGCTTTTGTTCCACACGATGAATCGTTTGGTTTACAAACTGGAAGACATTGACGATTGATACAAGAATGTTGCCCAGAACAGTCATCGTCGATGCGACATCCAATCTTAATACATTGAATTTCTGGATTTCCGTCATAGCCTTGTTTGCAAGTACAAACTGGTCTGTGATCTTTAATGCGACAGTCAGCGTTCAAACCGCAGTTGCATGGGTCCTTACATATTCCACGATCGCATGATTTATCCGTAGAACAATCAGCATCAGATACACAACCGCCAATCTCCTTTATGGGAGTTGTTGGTTGACATGTACCACTTCCACTGCTGATATATCCACTTGGACAAATACAAACCATCGTTCGCACAGGTAATGATCCGACAACTTGGCACTCAGATGGGCGACGGCATGGTTCTAATACAGCGCACGGGTTTTGGCATTTGTTGTTTAAGCAGGCCAAATGGGATGAGCAATCGCCATCTTTCCTGCATTCTGGTTGAATTTCGCGACGACAATCTATATATGGATTGCCAATATAACCTGGTGGACAACGGCATAATGCCATGTAATTTTGTACTTGGCATTGCGCTTTAGCTGAACAAGGGTTATCGTAAATGCACGGGTTGATGCATTGTGCATTAATACATTGCCTATCGCTTGGGCAATCACTGTTACTTCGGCATCCAACAACAAGGCATCTATCATATGGATTTCCTCTGTAGCCACTCATGCAGCGGCATTCGGCTCTGTTACCGTAAACGTGACATTCCGAGTTAACTCCACAAGGGTCATTGATGAGGCACGGATTTACACAGTTTGCATTGATACAAGCTTTGCCCGAATCACATTCGGAATCAGATCGACAGCCCACAGTATGACATGCTATATTTGGATTGCCTTCATAGCCCTTTTCACAAGAACAAATAGGTCGATGGTTCTGAACAAGACAAGCTGCGTTCGTACCACAGTTGCACGGGTTTCGGCAAAGTCGGTTAATGCACGCTTCATTGCTGACACAATCATTATCAGCCACACAACCAGGGGGAACAGGAACCAATACTGGACGGCATTCGCCATCACTATTGGATACCCAACCATCTGGACATGTGCAGATCATTGTTCTTACGGGTATAGTGTCTAGTACACTACATTGTGCGGATTCTGAGCATGGTGACAATGACCTGCATGGATCAACACACGTTTCTCTGATACATGCGAGTTTGCTTGGACAATCCACGTCATTGCGACATTCCGGTTGACCTTGCACAGGTGGTAATGGCAAACAATATGTTACTGGATTTCCTTCTGGTAAGTTTTCGGGACACAAACAAGCTGCAGCATGATTTTGTGCGAAACAAATTGCGTTTTGAGCGCATGGTGGATTAGCTATGTTAGAACATGGATTAACGCAGCGATTTTCCATACATGTTCTGTCATTTGGACAGTCGGTATTAACACGGCATTCAACACGCTCACATCGGAAGAACGGATTACCCGAATAACCAGATGGACATTTGCATGTAGCACGATGATTATCGCCGTAGCATTCAGCATTTGTTGCACAAGAATCACCCAAAATACATGGATTTACGCATTGTCCATTATAACATTGCTGGTCATTGTTACACTCGTTGTCTAATTGACAGCCCACTATTAAATGAGAAACTAATTTTAGCACTAGCTGAGATGTTAAACTGATAATATATTGAAAATGAAAGTTATTTTAAATTGTAACATATTCTATAAAAACTTACGTTTCACGCATCCAGTTTGTGGATTTCCAGAATATCCAGCTTTGCAGAAACAAATCGGATAGTGATCGTTGACTTTACATTCAGAATTTTCACCACAATTGCAAGGACTGATGCAAAGTTGATTTATACAAGACTCGGAACGTGTACATTCAGAGGTTGCAGAGCATCCAACCGTTGCTCCAGTAGCTATGAAAATTGTTATACATTAAAAACATAATATAAATAATGTGATTGTTGGTACAACAGAAAACAACTTACGTGGTATACATTCAATGTGTGGATTACCAACGAATTCAGATGGACAAGTACAAATCGGTTTATGTTGATTTACATGACAGAATGCGCCTCTTGCGCATGAATTACTTTCTGCACAAGGATTTAAACATCGGTCGTTTTTGCACGATCTATCGTACGGACAATCATCGTCTTTATAGCATTCTACAGGCCGTGGTATGTATGGTGTTTTTGGTACTAAAGGTATGCATAGAAGAAAAAAGATGCTTGTACAATGATGTATAATAGTTGACCATTTAAGTTAGTTTTACAATAAATACATTTGGAGTGACGTTAATCTGATATTGATACCTTCCGCATATTATTTTGTATAATTCCGTAATGGTGAATATTTTTAAAATTGTTTCTGTATTTAGAGCTCGATAAATTTTGTCTCAATATGTACTCACCGTTTGTACATTCGGTATGAGGATTTCCAGTGTAGCCTGGGGCGCATGTGCATATAGCTTGATGAGAACGCGAATTACATTGTGCATTAACACCACATACATCTATTCTGCATGCTTCTATGCAATTGCCCCGTACACATTTGTCTCTATCGGAGCAATCGGAATCGACTTGACATTGTGTTTCTAAAATAGCTGCAAAATAAAATTGATTAGATTTATTAAAAACTAAATATCTAAATAGTTATGAAATTTATGCTGTATCTGAAAAAAAAAATTGTAGAATGTATGGGTAGATATGTAACAAAAAATTATTTCGGTTTCCACAAGATGTTTGAGTTTGAAACGGCGTTCATACTAGATATTTACATATTTACTTTATATAACGAAAGCCATTTGTAAAATACATTTTTGATGGTATATATTCTGTATTTTTTTCGAAAAAAATGTTTTATCTATTAAAATATCTTGCAATTTGGAATGGTATAAAGAACACGGGCTTCGTAAGGAGAAATATGAATGAAAGGCAAAACGGTGAATTTCTTACTTATAGGTTTACAGATACCACTTTCATCAGTGACAGTATCTTTTGGACATTGACACATAACAGTTCGAAGTGGTAATGTATCTAAAACTCTACATTGTTGACTTGGGCTGCAAATATCTCCTTTAGCGCATGGATTCTCACATCGAGCGCTAATGCATGCTAAACTAGGTGGACAATCAGCATCGGCACGACACTCTGGCTTAGAATCAGGTTGTCTGAACGGAACACATTCAACGAACGGATTGCCCGTTGTTCCCGGTGAACATGAACATTTTGGTTGATGAATTTGGCCAACGCAGACAGCAGTATCAGCACATGAGTCCTCATCGCACACTGGTCTACATACTCGGTTGAGTCTATCGCACGCTTCATGATCAGCACAATCCTCATTGTATTGGCATACGACGGAGATACAAGAAACCAACGGGTTGCCTTGCATACCAGCTGCACATATGCATTGGGCCCGATGTAGCTGGACGATACATTGTGCGTTACGGCCACAGTGTGTTGATGAATCGCATGGGTCGAGACATTTCTCATTGATGCAAGCTTTGTCAAATGGACAATCATTGTCTTTTTTACATTCCGCTGTAAAAGATAAATATAATTATGAAACAATCAATAAATTTTTAGGTAACAATTTTCAGTAGTTTGTAAATTGAAAAAAAAACGTCTTCGATCACAATATAGAGATTTCGTAATATACAAATAATTTACAATCAAATTGATTTACTTACGTTTATAGCATTGAATTTGTGGATTACCACCCCAACCATCTGGACATTGGCAAGTTGGCCTATGCAAAGTTGTATGACATTCTGAATTTGATCCACAAGGGTTGGCTACTGTGCACGGTATTTGGCATCTTTGATTTATACATGCTTTGTCATTAGCACATTCAGAATCAGAAGCGCATCCCAACGATACTGCTGATACTAGAAGAGATATATAAATTGGTGTGAGTGTGTGTGTGTGTGAGCACACTTTAACTATAAACTTAAGATTTGTATATGGCTCGCAAAAATTCTTCTATTTTTTAAAAGAATATTCAAACCGGAAATGCATGTTTACTTGTCGATTTTGTAATATCTCCCCGAAATTATTACAGGAAAAATAGTTACATTTACAATTAATGAAATGCTATGGATTACCTATAAGAAAGCCCAGTGTGGGGCACTGCACTGCACCCTTTGTAATAAAATTAATATGCATTATTTAATTAGAAAGTCATGTTACCTTCATAGCAGTTAATAAATGGACTTCCTGTAAGACCAAACGGACAATGACAAATTGCCCTGTGATTGACGGATCGGCATTCTGCTGTTGTAGCACACGGGCTACTTACAGTGCATGGATTTAGGCACTGTCTATTTAGACAAGTATCGGAAGAAGGGCAATCATCATTAGTTTTACATCCAGCTTCTTCAACAGGAACTATACACATTAAAAGAACGATTAAAACATCTTTAATATTGGAGAGTAGGTGTTAAATTCAATAAAAATAAATTATAATAAAATATTATGTTGCTGTTTTGTGGTGTTATGAAAAGGACAAGGTAAGTTAATATTGTTAAAATCTGAAACAAACAAAAAAATACAATTTATTAATATTATTAGCCAAAAATAATACTTAGCTAAAATTTCAATAATAATCAAAACTTTGTATAAAATAAATATAACAAAGTTATATTATTGTAATTTAGAGGCCGAGCGTTGATCATTGATGAGGACGTACCTTTCTGCATACTCTTATTCATACCACTTACAAAGGAATTCTCGAAACAGTGTTAGTGTAGTGTTATTATTAGTAAGTAATTTGTAAATTAATAATAATTTCAATTAAATATTTATGACATAATTTTCGATAACTTTGACAATAAATAATAAGATAAAAAAATAAAACAGTACCTGGTCGACATTGTATATCAGCATCACCAATAAAACCTGGTAAACAGAGGCAAGCCATTGTTCTAAGTGGTAAAGTGTCGACGACAGAACATTCTGCATTTACACCGCATGGTTTGGTTTCAACGCATGGGTTCCTACAAACTCCACTGAAGCACGCCAACTTACTGGCGCAATCAGAATCCATTTTACATTGTGCTGGTATTTCTTGTCGCACTAAATAGGAGAATATTATTCATTTTCTAATAATTCAAAACGAGCGAGCATTAATTGGATAAATTCAACTATCCTTACAAATTTCTTTATGATTACATAATACATATATAATATAGTTGTATTCATTTTTCTTTCTAACATTCAAATGAATTATACGGAAAGTATAGTTTTATGTTATTATATCCAAAAATAGCTTGTTTTCAAAAATGATATTTTTTCTTAATAATTTCAGAAAAAATGAAATAACATTCCAATTAGCTTGCTTCTTTACATGACCTTAATACATTAGGAATAACTATAATTTCTTACCTAGAGCGCATTCTGCATTTGGATTTCCTGAATATCCTGGCGGACATGAACAGGCTGCTCTATGATTGTTGACATTGCAAATAGCACCATGTCCACAGTTGCATGGATCTTCGCAGCGTTCATTGTGACAAGCAAGATGGAACGGACATTCATCATCGTTAACGCATTCTGGTCGAACACATTGAACATTAGAATCTCCTTTGTAGTTGTCTGGACAGTAGCAACGTGCACGGTGGTTTGAATCAGCTCGACATAATGCATTCACACCACATTGAGTGTACGAACAAGGATCAACACATTCTCGATTCACACATGCTTGGACTGGGGCGCATTCTGAGTCTGTTCGGCATCCAACTAAAATAAAAAATAAGTTAAATGTCTTGAAATAAATCCGTTCAATAAATTTCAAATATTTGAATTATTATCATTTGTAAGGAACCAAACTAACGAACTCTTAGGAATTGTGTAAATAACTATTCTGTTCTATTCTATAGAGAAATGTAGTATGCAACATACTTTCGAAACAAGCACTTTGTGCATTTCCAGTGTATCCATCTCTGCATGTGCATAATGGTCTATGAAGTTGTACTCGGCATTCAGAATTTTGACCACAAATATTCGGATTTTCGACACATGGATTTCTACATTGTTGATTTATACATGATTTATCATTAGTGCATTCTGAATCTTGGATGCACTCTGGTTTAGGTACTATTAACAATAAAATAATATTTAGTTGTACTCTAGTAACATAAATAACTGACTAATATTACATATTGGTATTTTTTGAATTCGACATTGATCTTCGGGGGATCCTATATAACCAGCAGGGCATTGACAAACAGCTTTATGGTTGACAACTTGACATATTGCATTCACACCACATGCTCCAGCACATGGATCACGGCATTTTTGTGCGTAACATGCTTTGTCCCTAGGACAGTCTTGGTTGATAACACATTCTGGATAAGTGCAAACTCCTGCTCCATTTATCACACGACATTGACCGTTTATACCGCATGGAGATGGTACGCACGGATCAGATATTTCCACTAAAACAGAATGGTATCATTTTAGTAGTAGCGTAAATTCTATATTATAAAATTTACGATGTAGGTACAATAAAATAATAAATTACCTGATTGTTGTATACAAGCTGTAAACGGATTACCAACAGTTGGTGGTGGACAGCTGCAAACTGGACTATGGTTGATGACATTACATTGAGCACCAAAACCACAAACTCCTGGACAAGGATCTATACACTTGGTGTTAGAACATGCTCGATGCAGTGGACAATCAGCACTTATTGTGCACTCCGGCCGACAACCAGAGCCATCTGGTGTTCCATGGAATCCAGGTAGACATTCACATAAAGCACTACTTGACGATGCTCTACAAACTGTATTCAATCCACAAGGTGATGGGTCACATGGGTCTACACTATCTGGTTCTATAAATAAATGATGCATAATGGTTAATCAATATATTGCAAATAAACCTTATTATAAAATATGGATAGTAACTTTTTTCTACACATCGAAAGAAGTATTGTTTATTGAAACCGTGCAACCCAGTTGTGGAGGGATAATAAGTGGTTGAAAATCTAAAACGTCTTTTTCCACAACGTTCTAAAGAACTTTTATTGTTATTGTTGTACTAGTCTTTCTGTGATACCTATTTTTGTTTTATCTATTTATTTATTTATATTTTTAACAATTGACTATATGTATAATTTCAGCTAGTTTACAAAAACATTGTTCTACTCGATAGCTTGATAATGGCCAACTTATTGGTCGAAACCGGTCGCGAATTTTAATAAAAATTCTTTAGAACGTCGTGGAAAAAGACGTTTTAGATTTTGAACCACTTAGAAGTATTGTTATTGCGTTATTTTATTTCTACTGTCGTTGCATTAAGAAAGTAGCAGAATGATTAAATATGCAACAGGAATAACAACGCTTCATCTCAGATTGAAATGATATCAAATTATAGGGCAGTATGGGCACACTAACTCTGAAAGACCCACCGTTTCTTAATTTAACTATTCATCGCCAGCGTAAGGGGATTCTTTACGGGTCTTAAACTATACATAGTGTCTAGCCAGTTGGCTGTTTGAATATAATATATTTATAAAAGCTACGTGCAAATATTAATATTTATTTATTCGAACATAGAATTAGTCAAATCGCGGAAAAAAGTAATGTAATGAAGGTAATAATTTAACTACATTAAAATATAGTACACTCGGTATAGCATGAGCATGTACGGCACTATGAAAGAAAAAGTCTAGAATACAAAACAGATTGTACAGTGATGGTGGCAACAGGAACTTATAGTCTTCTGTGCAAATCAAGTTCGTTGTTATTAAATTCGTAAGTAAATATATATATATAAAAATTATTTCAAAACACTTACCTCGTATTGGAATTAGATAACACTGTTGGAATGCATCTCCTGAATAACCACCAGGACAAGAGCAAATCGGAATGTGATTGCTCACAGAGCAAACAGCTCCTAAGCCGCAAGTGCCTGGACATGGATCTTGACATTTGTTTCGAATGCAAGCTTTATTCATTGGGCAGTCAGAGTTTACAAGGCACTCAGGTCGACATGTCTCGTATGGATTACCATGATATTCTGGTAGACATTCGCACACTGCATATATACTTTCTACGCGACAATGAGCGTTTGAACCGCATGGCGATGGATAACATGGATTAGTTGCAGTAACCGGTTGAATTGTTGTAGCTGTAATCATTTACAAATTTATATTTAGTACAATTCTTACATTTGTTGCTATCTTTTTAGTTTCATGCATTCATGCGATATATACATATATTATAATTAATTATTATAAAACAAAGTTAGTAATGGTCTTCAATCAAATCTGAAGGACCATAATATGCATTTTCATTGGGTCGACTACGTAGAGGAACCAATGAAAACGTATATTTTTTTCATTATCGTTTCATTTGCAAAAAAAGTTATTAATAACTATATGAATGACGGATGCGAATATATCTGCCATATTGCTTTTTAATTTAAAACATGTAGGTACCGTATATAATTATCAAAAGGCTTAAAAAAAACTTTCAAAATGTCTTTACCTAATGTTTCCCATAAATATAAACAGTTTATCATGTACATATATTTCTGTAAATGTGTATTAGTAGTAACAAAATAAATGCACATATTTATTAAGGTGGACAACCTTATCTATGTTGGAATGGTAAATAATTAAAAATGAGAAAATTCTTACGTGGTTTGATATGACAAATAGTGAACGGATCTCCAATAAAATCATCAATACATATACAATTTGGAATATGTGTTACAACACGGCATTCGGCGTTCAAGCCGCATGAGCCTGGACAGGGATCTGTACACTTTTTGTTAATGCACGCTAAATGATTAGAACAATCTCCGTTGGTGATGCATTCAGGTCGACAATTTGGCGGCGAACCAACATAATCATTTTTACAAGAACAGGATGATCTGCTATCAACGGTTACGGCACATTCAGAGTACGGACCACAAGGTGTTGGTTGACAAGGATTATTCGGTATTTCCGGTGTAACAACTGGTATTTCAACTATAAATTATATATACTTCAGTAATAGTTTGTTTTGATAAATGAGATTTTCATTCTTACATATTGCCTGACATCTTATAAATGGATCGCCGGTAAATCTAGCGGGGCAACTACATATTGGATTGTGATTAACAACTTCACATCTAGCGCCTAGACCGCATGTGCCGGGGCATGGATTTATACATTTTTGATTGACGCACGCTTGATTTAAAGGACATTCTGAGCTAATAACACACTCTGGTCTGCATGTAGGTGGGGTACCCGTATATCCAGGTACACATGTACAAACTGCTTGACTGTTTATTTCCCGGCATTGACTGTAAGGGCCACACGGTGATGGGTTGCAAGGGTACGAGGTCACAAAAGCTGTGAAAATACGTATCAAATGAAAATATATCATAATTTTGTTTATGATCTACTGTAACATACCAGGTATAGATTTACATTCTATAAAAGCGTTGCCTGTAAAATCTTGAGGACAGTTACACATTGGAATATGATTAACGACATTACACTGCGCATTTTGGCCACAAATTCCAGGACAAGGGTCCGTACATTTATTTCTAATACAGGCTTTGTTTTTTGGACAATCTGTGCTAATAACACATTCTGGTCGACAACCTGAGTAGGGGTCACCTTGATATTCAAGCAGACAAGTACAAACTCCATTGTCGCATTGCGCATTTGGACCACAAGGAGTTGGATTACAAAGGTCTTTATCCTTAATAATAGCTAAAATAAAATGTTTGAGCCACAGTGCTAATAACAATTAAGTCTCTTGTTCTTACGTTCAATTGGTTTTGGATAACAATAAGTAAATGGATCGCCAGTATATGCTATCGGGCAGGTACATGAAGGGGTGTGATTTATGATGTGACACTGTGCTCCTGTGCCACACGAACCCGGGCACGGATCTCGACATTTCTCACGAATACAAGCTCTATTGCTTGGACATTCAGGATTGATTGAACATTCAGGTCTACAATTCGGAGAGTTTCCGATATAGTTTGGCAAACATGAACAGGACGGAACACCGCCTACATCGCGACATTGTGAGTTTGGACCGCATGGTGATGGTGCACAAGGATTCACAACTAAAGGTTCTTCAATTGGTTGTATTGGTGCTATTTATAAAAATTAAATAACACATTTATCGAATTCATATACCACGGATGTTTATTAATGATAACTTACGTGGATTTGCATAACATCGCGTGAATGGATCACCAGTATGCGCTACCTGACAACTACATATAGGACTATGATTTATAACAGTGCATTTAGCATTCAGACCACATGTGCCAGGACATGGATCGGCACATTTTTTATTGATACAAGCTTTGTTTTGTGGGACACTCAGAACTAACAACACATTCTGGTCTGCAACCTGGTGGACTACCGATGTGTGTTGGTAGACAAGAACAAACAGCTTGGCCGTTTATTTCACGACATTGACTGTTTGGTCCACACGGTGATGGATTACATGGATCATTTGACTCTGGTTTAGGTTCTAATAAAATATTAATATTATAAACATAATTCATAATATATAATGAATTAAACTTACGCTCCACTGGTTGTATATTGCAATAACGGAATGGATCGCCAGTATATCCTAATCGACATGTGCATGACGGTAAATGGTTAACAACTTGGCAATCAGCATTTTGACCACAAGTGCCTGGACAAGGATCCTGACATTTGTTTCTTATGCAAGCACGGTTTGTATGGCAATCTGAATTCAATACACATTCTGGACGACAACCTTCGTAAGGGTTACCAATATATTCTGGCAAACAAGTGCAAGAACCAGCACCATTTTGTTCTTTACAAACAGCATTAGATCCGCATGGAGATGGGTAACATGGATTAATTAAGTCGAGCGGTTTTG
The DNA here is from genome assembly GCA_018344505.1 of Nebria ingens riversi. Taxonomy (NCBI): domain Eukaryota; kingdom Metazoa; phylum Arthropoda; class Insecta; order Coleoptera; family Carabidae; genus Nebria; species Nebria ingens. The sequence goes on from JADQWA010000865.1 coordinate 28,090, forward strand.
GTGTAATGACTATAAAACAATCCGTTATCAATTTCTTGAGGTTTAAGATTATTTAATAGAAATACCTTCAGAAACTAAGCACTGTCTGAATGGGTCGCCGGAGTAGCCAATTGAGCAAATGCAATTTGGTGTATGACTTACAACACGGCAATCTGCATTAATTCCGCATGAACCAGGACATGGATCACGGCATTTCTGATTGATGCAAGCCAAGTGACTAGCACATTCACTGTTACTAACACATTCCGGTCGACAGTTTGGCGGCGCTCCAATGTATTCTGGTAAACAAGAGCAGGAAGGCGAATCAGAAATAATTTGGCATTGTGCGTTTGGTCCACATGGTGATGGCTGACAAGGATTAATAACTTTCGGTGGAATATCCGCTTTAAAAATAAAAACATTTGTATAAACATTGGTTCATCAGTCATTGTATATAACCAATCTTACGTATGCGAAGGCATCTTATAAACGGATCTCCACTATATCTAGTTGGACATGAACAAATTGGGTTGTGATTTACAACTTGACATTTTGCACCAACACCACAAGAACCAGGACATGGATTTACACATTTTTGATTAACACATGCTTCGTTCAAAGCACATTCAGAACTAACAACACATTCGGGTCTACATGTTGGTGGGCTACCAATGTATCCAGGTACGCAAGAGCATACAGATTGGCCGTTAATTGCTCGGCATTGACTGTTTTGACCACAAGGTGATGGATTACATGGATTCGTTATAATTGGTTCTAAATGAATAATTTAATATTAATTATTTATATTTTAAATATTATATATATATATATATATATATATATATATATATATATATATATATTTAAACATACCGGGTTCGGGTCTACATTCAACAAAAGCATTTCCTATCATTTTACTAGGACAGCTACAAACTGGAATATGATTTATAACGTTACATTGCGCATTCTGGCCGCAAGTTCCAGGGCATGGATCTGTGCACTTATATCTGATGCAAGCATTATTTTTGGGGCAATCCGTATTAAGAACACATTCTGGACGACAACCAGAATAAGGATCACCTTGATATTCTACTGAACAAGTACATACACCATCCAGACACTGAGCATTTGGGCCACAAGGTGAAGGATTGCAAGGATCTCTTTCATGTACGATCACTGTAATATATTGTAAACCTTGAAATCTGTATTTACTTTCATAATTTAATTTTAAACTTACGTTCAGGTGGTTTAGGATAGCAATTTGTAAATGGATCGCCAGTGTAACCTTCTGGACAAGTACAAACCGGTACGTGATTAAATATATTACAACGAGCATTTGCACCACAAGATCCTGGACAAGGATCCCTACATTTCTCTCGTATACAAGCTTTGTTACTTGGACATTCTGGATGAATCGTGCATTCTGGTCTACAGTTTGGTGGACTTCCTATATATTCCACCAAACATGAACAAGAGGGTGTATTTCCGATGGCTTGGCAAATTGAATTTGATCCACAAGGTGAAGGTACACATGGGTTTACAATAAGTGGCTCTTCTTTAGTTGGTTGTGGTGCTGTATTAGAAAAGTAGATTTTTAGTAATTTAAGGTTTTTAAGCGTTTTTATATGATTAGCTTACGTGGTATTGAGTAGCATCTAGTAAACGGATCACCAGTATAGGCTGCCTGGCAACTACATATAGGACTATGATTTATAACAGTGCATTTAGCATTCAGGCCACATGTACCAGGGCAAGGATCGGCACATTTCTTAATGATACAAGCTTTGTTTTGTGGACACTCGGAACTAACAACACATTCTGGTCTACAACCAGGTGGACTACCGATGTATGTTGGCAGACAAGAACAAACAGCTTGGTCGTTAATTTCTCGACATTGACTATTTGGTCCACACGGTGATGGATTACATGGATCACTTGGCTCCGGTTTAGGTTCTAATAAAATATTTACATTACTAACATAATTAATAATATGTAATGAATTAATCTTACGCTCTACTGGTTGTATATTGCAATAACGGAATGGATCTCCAATATATCCTAAATGACATGTACATGAAGGCAAATGATTAACAACTTGGCAATCAGCATTTTGACCACAAGTTCCTGGACAAGGATCTTGGCATTTGTTACGTATGCAAGCACGATTTGAAGGACAATCTGAATTCAATACACATTCCGGACGGCAACCTTCGTAAGGGTTACCAATATATTCTGGCAAACAGGTGCAAGAACCAGCACCGTTTTGTTCTCTACATACGGCATTGGCACCGCAAGGAGATGGAATGCATGGTGTTGGTATCTCTTGTACTTGTGGTTGTTGTTGTGGAATACATTGTGTAAATGGATCACCAACAAAACCAATAATACATATACAATTCGGTGTATGACTGACAACACGACATTCAGCGTTGGCACCGCATGTACCAGGACAAGGATCACGGCATTTCTGATTGATGCAAGCTAGATGGCTAGAGCATTCGCTATTACTAGCGCACTCTGGTCTACAATTTGGAGGAGCACCAATAAACTCAGGTAAGCAAGAACATGATGGTGAATCGCCTGCAACTTGACACTGTGCATTTGGTCCACAAGGTGATGGCTGGCAAGGATTTACTGGTGTCGCTGGTGCTAATGCTATATAATTTAATATTTTATAATTTTGTTAAACAATAAATAATTGTATCAACTTACGACGAAGTTGACATCTATTAAACGGATCTCCTATATATTTTGCTGGACAGCTGCATATTGGGTTATGATTAACAACTTGGCATTTAGCGTTTATTCCACAAGTACCAGGGCAAGGATTGATACATTTTTGATTAACACAAGCCTCATTCAACCCACATTCTGAACTGACAATACATTCCGGTCTGCATGTAGGAGGACTACCAATATATCCAGGTACGCAAGAGCAAACGGCCTGTCCGTTTATTTCGCGGCACTGGCTATTCTGACCACAAGGGGATGGATTACATGGATTTTGCAGCTGTGGTACTAAATATAATATGACAGTGTAAAAATTATTGGTCAATCTATTTATGTTATAGTACGTACCAGGCACAGATCTACACTCGACAAACGCATTTCCTGTCATACCATTTGGACAACTACAAACGGGTATATGGTTTATGATATCACACTGTGCATTTTGACCGCAAGTTCCAGTACAAGGGTCAGTACATTTATTTCGTATACAAGCTTTGGTTTTCTGGCAATCGTTGTTAAGTACACATTCTGGACGACAACCAGAGTAGGGATCGCCTTGATATTCAGATAAGCATGTACACGTACCATCGCTGCATTGAGCATTAGGACCACATGGCGAAGGGTTGCAAGGATCTTTTTCTTCAATAACCGCTATTATGATTAATAAGCAATTATTTTACAGACATTAAGTCAAAAAATAAGTTACGCAAACTTACGTTTCGGTGGTTTGGGATAACAACTCGTAAACGGATCTCCCGTATAATCTTCTAAACAAGTACATATTGGAGTGTGATTAATTATACTACACCGTGCACCTGCACCACAGGATCCTGGGCATGGATCTCTACATTTTTCGCGAATACAAGCTTGGTTACTAGGACATTCCGGATTAATAGAACATTCTGGTCTACAGCTTGGTGGGTTTCCAATATAATTTGGTAAACAAGAACACGACGGTATGCTTCCTATATCACGACATTGTGAATTTGAACCACATGGCGAAGGTACGCAAGGATTTATCACAAGGGGTTCTTCTATCGGTTGTATCGGTTCTAATATTTATGTAAATTATAATTTTACAATTATATTAATTTAATCATAGATAACTTACGTGGAGTTGGAAAGCATCGAGTGAATGGATCACCAGTATGTGCTGCCTGACAACTACATATAGGACTATGATTTATTACAGTGCATTTAGCATTCAGGCCACATGTACCAGGACAAGGATCGGCACATTTTTGATTGATACAAGCTTTGTTTTGTGGACACTCAGAACTAACAACACATTCTGGTCTGCAACTGGGTGGACTACCAATGTATGTAAGGAGACAAGAACAAACACCTTGGTTGTTTATTTCACGACATTGGCTGTTTGGTCCACACGGTGATGGATTACATGGATCATTTGACTCTGGTTTAGGTTCTAATAAAATATTTATGTCAAAAACAATTCATAATATGTAACGAATTAATCTTACGTTCCACTGGCTGCATATTGCAATAACGGAATGGATCACCAATATATCCTAAGCGACATGTGCATGACGGTAAATGGTTAACAACTTGGCAATCAGCATTTTGACCGCAAGTGCCTGGACAAGGATCTTGGCATTTGTTACGTATGCAAGCACGATTTGAAGGACAATCTGAATTCAATACACATTCTGGACGACAACCTTCGTACGGGTTTCCAATATATTCTGGTAAACAAATACAAGAACCAGCACTATTACGTTCTCTACACTCAGCGTTTGCTCCACATGGAGATGGAACACACGGTGTTGGTTTCTCTTGAATTTGTGGTTCTTGCTGTAGCGCACAATGAGTGAATGGATCACCAGCAAATCCAACATTACATATACAGTTCGGGGTATGACTAACAACACGGCATTCAGCGTTGACACCGCAAGTACCAGGACATGGGTCACGGCATTTTTGATTAATGCAGGCAAGATGAGTAGAACATTCGCTATTGCTGACGCACTCTGGTCTACAATTTGGTGGAGTTGCAATGAATTCAGGTAAACAAGAACACGATGGCGAATCGCCAGCAACTTGACATTGTGCATTTGGTCCACAAGGTGATGGCTGGCACGGATTTATTGGTTTTTGTGGAATTTCCGCTGTGTAAAATGTTTAGTTAAATATTGACGGACACGGGATCGTTAGATACACTTACGTATAGGTAGACAACGAATAAATGGATCACCACTATATCTGGGTGGACATGAACAAATTGGATTGTGATTTACAACTTGACATTTGGCACCAACTCCACAAGTTCCGGGACAAGGGTTTACACATTTCTGATTTACACAAGCCTCATTTAGAGCACATTCAGAACTAACAATACATTCGGGTCTGCATTGTGGTGGGCTACCAATATATCCTGGTACGCAAGAACACACAGCCTGTCCATTTATTTCACGGCATTGACTATTTGATCCACAAGGTGATGGATTGCAAGGATGTGAAATTGCTGGTGCTAGAGAGAAAAGTTTAAGTAAACCTAGTAATTTTACTTCAGTTATAATATTTTGTGATTACACACCAGGTATTGGTCTACACTCAATGAACGCATTTCCTATAAAGTTATCTGAGCAACTGCAAATTGGTATATGATTAATGGTGGTACATAAAGCGTTTTGACCACATGTTCCAGGACACGGATCAGTGCACTTATTTCTAAGACACGCTTTAGTCTTCTCGCAATCCGTACTCAAAACACATTCTGGACGACAACCAGAATAAGGATCACCTTGATATTCTAGTAAGCATGTACATATACCATCTTGACAAACTGCATTTGAGCCGCATGGAGATGGGTTGCATGGATCTTTTTCCTTAATCACCGCTATAAATTTGTGAAGAATTATTAATTGAGAGGGCCACAATGTCGTATTATATAACAAGAAAATATATAACATTTCGTTTGAATGTAGGTAGAAATAATAAATCATATTATATTTTCCATGACATTGTATAAAAACTTACGTTCTGGTGGTTTGGGGTAGCAATTTGTGAAAGGATCTCCAGTAAATCCTTCTGTACATGAGCACACTGGAGTGTGATTAATCACACTACATTGCGCTCCTGAACCACAAGAGCCTGGACAGGGGTCTCTACATTTTTCTCGAATACATGCTCTATTGCTTGGACATTCTGGATTGATTGTACATTCGGGTCTACAATTCGGTGGACTACCTGTGTAACTACTTAAACACGAACATGATGGAACGTTTCCAACATCACGACATTGTGCGTTTGGGCCACAGGGTGATGGTACGCACGGATTGATATAAATATCTTCTTTGGGGGGCAATGGAGCTAAATATATAAAGATTGGATTTAAAAATAGCAATTTTGTAAAATATTTAAGTATTTTCGAGATTTGCGTATAAATAAAGCAATTTTATATTCGTATATATTTAACTTACGTGGTATTGAATAACATCTTGTAAATGGGTCACCAGTGTGACCAGTTTGACAACTACATATAGGACTGTGGTTAATAACAGAACATTTAGCATTAAGGCCGCATGTTCCAGGGCAAGGATCAACACATTTTTGGTTTATACAAGCGTTGTTTTGTGGACACTCGGAACTAACAACACATTCTGGTCTGCAGCCGGGTGGGCTACCGATAAATGTGGGAAGGCAAGAACATACAGCTTGTTCATTTATTTCACGGCATTGACTATTTGGTCCACATGGTGAAGGATTGCATGGATTTTTCTTTTGCTCGATAGCTGTTATAACAAGCTTATCTGTTATTTTTGTTTTAAAATTAAAATAATTTTTCTTACTTTCTGGCTGAATAACATGGCAGTATCTAAATGGATCTCCAGTGTACCCTACATAACAATTACATTGTGGTAAATGATTAACTATTTGGCATTCAGCATTTTGTCCGCATGTGCCTGGACAAGGATCTTGGCACTTATTGCGAATACAAGCACGGTTTGATGGGCAATCTGAATTCAATACACATTCGGGACGGCATCCTTCGTATGGGTTTCCAATATATTCGGGCAGACAAGTGCAAGATCCAGCGTTATTTTGCTCTCTACATACAGCGTTTGCACCACAGGGAGATGGCAAACATGGGGTGGACTGTACTTGAGGTGGTTCATCTAAAATATTTGTTTATACACATAATTAAAATGCGATTTATATTATATTAAAGCTGTTTAGATCAGTTGCTGATAATTTCATGATGTTATGATGTAGTAGCATTTATGTTGTTATTTATATTATTTATAATTATATTAGATAAGCATTTTATTTTATAATTTAAGTTTTAAAGTTCTTGTAGTTTTTTAATTATGTTATTATCACATTCGCAACTTTATTCATTTCATTCATTAACTTTAGGGATTTGTAAAACAAATAATAATTGTTTATAAAAACTTTTGGAAATAACTTCCTTTTACCTTGTTAGGCATTCTTATACATATTTGCTTTAAGTAGTAATTGAACAAAAATATTATTATTTAGACCATTTACGCACATTTACTCCTAAATAATATTTTCTTTTAGTATTAATTTTTGTTGTTGTTTTTGTAAGGAAAGGCATTTAGATAACCATTAATATAAAACTGATAATAAACCCACATTGTTGTATTGCGCATTGAGAGAATGGATCGCCCATATAACCAGACGAACATATACAGTTTGGTGTATGACTGACAACACGGCATTCAGCGTTGGCGCCACAAGTACCAGGACAAGGGTCACGGCATTTTTGATTGATACAAGCTAGATGACTGGAGCATTCACTGTTACTAGCACATTGTGGCCTGCAATTTGGAGGAGTACTTATGTATTCAATTAAACAAGAACAAGACGGCGAATCTCCATTGACTTGACATTGGGAATTTGGTCCGCAAGGTGATGGCTGACAAGGGTTTACTGGCGCTGGTATAACTTCCTCTTTATATAAAATATAATATTTAGTATTTAATTCAACTTTTTTTCCTTTTTATTTTGTAACTTACGTATAGGGATGCATCTAATAAATGAATCACCAGTATATCTAATTGGACAACTACATATCGGGTTGTGATTAACAACTTGGCATTTGGCACCAATACCGCAAGTTCCGGGACATGGATTAATACATTTTTGATTAACGCAAGCCTCATTTAAGGCACATTCGGAACTAACAACACATTCGGGTCTGCATGTTGGTGGACTGCCAATATAACCAAGTACGCAAGAGCATACAGCTTGGCCGTTTATTTCTCGACACTGACTATTTGAGCCACATGGTGTTGGATGACAAGGATTTGTAATTACCGGCGCTATTATATGTAAAGGTTATAAGTAATAATTTAGCCGTCTTAATGTTATATTCTAACTTACCAGGACGTAATCTGCATTCGATGAAAGCATTTCCAGCCATATTTTCGGGACAAGTGCATGTTGGAATATGATTCATAACATCACAAAGAGCATTCAAGCCGCAAGTTCCTGGACAGGGATCTACGCATTTGTTTTTAAGACACGCTTTATCTCTGGCACAATCTGTACTCTGCACACATTCAGGTCGACAACCGGAATACGGGTCTCCTTGATATTGAAGTAAACATGTACAGATACCATCTCTGCATTGTGCATTTGTTCCGCAAGGTGAAGGGTTGCAAGGATCAGTTTCCTCTAAAATTGCTACAAAGAACCAGGGTTGAATACAAAAACAGAGAAAACTAATTATGGTAGCTTACGTTCTGGTGGTTTTGGATAACAACTAGTGAACGGATCACCAGTGTATCCTTCTGGACAGGTACATACAGGTATATGATTTATAATGTTACATTCTGCACCTACACCACATGATCCTGGACAGGGATCTGTACATTTCTCTCTAATACATGCCTTGATGCTAGCGCATTCTGAATTAATTGTACATTCAGGCCTACAATTTGGAGGGTTGCCAATATAGTTTAATAAACAAGAACATGACGGAGCACGCCCAATATCACGACATTGTGAGTTGGGACCACATGGTGATGGAACACAAGGGTTCAAAAAAGTTTCAACTTCAATCGCTTGTGGAGCTAGATTTAAATATAAAGAAAGGCTGAAATAAATATCTGTATAACACCTTCTTATTTTTAACTCACGTGGTATTGAATAACATCTAGTGAATGGATCACCAGTATTTCCTGCACGACATACACAAATTGGGCTATGGTTTATGACAGAACATTTAGCGTTGAGGCCACATGTTCCAGGACACGGATCAGCACATTTTTGATTTACACAAGCTTTGTTCTGTGCACACTCAGAGCTAACAACACATTCTGGTCTGCAACCAGGTGGGCTACCGATGTATGTCGGCAAACAAGAACAAACAGATTGTTCGTTTATTTCGCGACATTGACTGTTTGGTCCGCACGGTGATGGAATACATGGATCACTCGGTTTTACTATGGGTTCTAATAAAATATTAACGTTATTTATAACCTTTACAACATAATTTGAATTAAGCTTACGTTCAATTGGTTGTATATTACAGTAACGGAAAGGATCGCCAATATAACCTGAGCGACATGTACAAGAAGGTAAATGATTCACAACTTGGCAATCTGCATTTTGACCACAAGTGCCTGGACAAGGATCTTGACACTTATTTCGTATGCAAGCACGATTCGAAGGACAATCTGAATTCAAAACACATTCTGGACGACAACCCTCGTAAGGGTTCCTATGTATTCTGGCAAACAAGTACAAGATCCAGCATTATTTTGTTCACGGCATACAGCGTTAGCACCGCATGGTGTTGGATCACATGGTGTAGGTTTCTCTTGTGCTTGTGGTTGTTGTTGGGGTGTACATTGTGTAAATGGATCACCAATGAAACCAATTATGCATATACAATTTGGTGTATGACTGACAACACGACATTCAGCGTTGGCACCACATGTACCAGGACAAGGATCACGGCACTTCTGATTGATGCAAGCTAGATGGCTAGAACATTCGCTATTACTAGCACACTCTGGTCTACAATTTGGAGGAGCACTAATAAACTCAGGTAAGCAAGAACATGACGGTGAATCGCCTGCAACTTGACATTGCGCATTCGGTCCACAAGGTGATGGCTGGCACGGATTTATTGGTTTGGGTGGTATATCCGCTGTGCAAAGTAAGAATGGTCATATATATTATAGGTGTAATAAAGTATTTAAACTTACGTATTGGGAGACATCTGATAAAGGGATCGCCACTATATCTAGGTGGACATGAGCATATCGGATTATGATTAACAACTTGGCATTTTGCATTAATGCCACAAGTGCCGGGACATGGGTTTACACATTTTTGATTGACACAAGCTTCGTTTAGTGCGCATTCAGAGCTGACAATACATTCGGGTCTGCATGTGGGTGGACTACCTATATATCCGGGTACGCAAGAACATACAGCTTGGCCGTTTATTTCTCGACATTGACTGTTTGAACCACATGGTGATGGATTGCATGGATTTGTAATGACTTGAGCTGGGCAAATAGCAAATTATTAATTTTATAATTCTATACTGGTAAATAATAGTATATACCGGGTATAGGTCTACATTCAATAAAAGCGTTGCCTGTCAGTGTTGGTGGACAGCTACACATCGGAATATGATTAACAACGTCACACTGCGCATTTTGTCCACAAGTACCAGGGCATGGATCCGTACATTTGTTTCGAATACAAGCTTTGCTCTTTGAACAATCTGTGCTGAGTACACATTCGGGACGACAACCTGAGTAAGGGTCGCCTTGGTACTCTGGGTTACAAGTACAAATACCATTTGAACATTGCGCGTTTGGACCACAGGGTGACGGATTACAAGGATCAGATTCTTCAATTATTGCTATAATAAGTTAACGGTAATATATATTGTTTTATGTAGCAGACACAAATTTCTTACGTTCAGGTAATTTGGGAATGCAACTGTTAAATGGATCACCAGTATATCCTACCGGGCACGTGCATACTGGTGTGTGATTAATCACATTACATTCTGCACCTATGCCACAAGAACCTGGACATGGATCACGACATTTTTCTCGAATACATGCGCTAATGCTTGGACATTCGGGATTAATTGTACACTCAGGTCTACAATTTGGTGGGTTTCCGATATAGCTTTGTAGACATGAACATGATGGAATACCGCCAACATCTCTACATTGTGAATTTGGACCACACGGTGATGGTAGACAAGGATTTATAATAGTAGGCTCATCTCTTATTGGTTGTGGGGCTGTTTGAATATAGATTTATCATTAAATATTAGTTATATATATACTCGTATATATATATACTCCGTTAGAAACTCATATTCTATTAAGCACCATAAATAACATAATTCGTTATTTCGTTTCTACATTAAAAAAGAAATAACACTTACGTGGTATTGGGTAACACCGACTAAATGGATCACCAGTATTCGCTGGACGGCAACTACATATTGGACTATGATTGTTTACTCGACAATTTGCATTCAGGCCACATGTTCCAGGACAAGGATCAATGCACTTTTGATTGGTACATGCTTTATTTTGTGGACACTCGGAACTTACTACGCACTCGGGCCTACAATTGGGTGGGCTACCGATATATGTAAGAAGACAAGAGCACACAGCTTGGTCATTTATTTTACGACATTGGCTATTTGGTCCGCAAGGTGAAGGATGACATGGGTCTTGTGGCTGTGGTTTTGGTTCTATACAATATAAATTAATTAGTCATAGATAAACTTTATCAAATATACTGCATATATCTTACGTTCAATTGCTAGTATATTACAGTATCGGAATGGATCACCAGTATATCCTGAGCGACATGTACACGAAGGTAAATGATTAACAACTTGGCAATCTGCATTTTGACCACAAGTGCCTGGACAAGGATCTTGACACTTATTTCGTATGCAAGCACGATTTGAAGGACAATCTGAATTCAACACACATTCCGGACGACAACCTTCATATGGGTTTCCAATATGTTCTGCCAAACAAGTGCAAGAACCCGCACCATTTTGTTCTCTACATACGGCATTAGCACCACATGGTGATGGGAAACATGGAGTTGGTGTCTCTTGCAATTGTGGTAATAGTTGTGGCTCACATTGACTAAATGGATCACCAACAAAACCGATAGTACAAATACAATTTGGTGTATGACTGATAACACGACATTCAGCGTTAGCACCACAAGTACCAGGGCAAGGATCACGGCATTTCTGATTGATACAAGCTAGATGACTGGAGCATTCACTGTTACTAGCGCACTCTGGTCTACAATTTGGAGGAGCACCAATAAACTCAGGTAAGCAAGAACATGATGGAGAATCACCGGTTACTTGGCATTGTGCATTTGGCCCACATGGTGATGGTTGACACGGATTTATTACTTCAGGTGGAGTATCCGCTGTCATCATAAAGAAATGTTTTTAAGTTATGTTCGTTTTTAATATTAGAAATTAATTCTTACGTATATGTAGGCATCGAATAAATGGATCACCCGTGTTTCTAGGTGGACATGAACAGATCGGATTGTGATTGACAACTTGGCATTTTGCACCAACTCCACAGGTACCGAGACAAGGATTTACACATTTTTGATTTACACAAGCTTCGTTTAGGGCGCATTCAGAGCTGACAACACATTCGGGCCTGCATGTAGGTGGGCTTCCAATATACCCGGGTACACAGGAGCATACAGCTTGTCCGTTTATTTCACGACATTGACTGTTTTGCCCACAAGGTGATGGATTACATGGATTTGTTATAACTTCAGCTAAATTACATATTTTAATATAAGTTCAACATAATTTTAATTTTGCTAGATATTAATTTACCAGGAATAGGTCTACATTCAATGAAAGCGTTGCCTGTTTGACTTAAAGGACAACTGCACATTGGTATATGATTAACAACATCACACTGAGCATTTTGTCCACATGTGCCGGGGCATGGATCCGTACATTTATTTCGAATACAGGCTTTGTTCTTTGGGCAATCTGTGCTGAGCACACATTCTGGCCGGCAACCTGAGTAAGGATCACCTTGATACTGTGGAATACATGTACAAATACCTTCGGCGCATTGTGCGTTTGGACCACATGGAGATGGGTTACATGGATCAGTTTCTTCAATGACGACTGTAATATAATATTTTTTTTGGAATTTTTATATTGTCTTTAAATATTTTTCTGAGTTAACTCACGTTCAGGTGGTTTGGGGTAGCAGCTATTAAATGGGTCTCCAGTAAATGATTCCGGACAAACACATATTGGTGTATGGTTTATCACACTACATTTTGCCGCTATACCACAAGATCCTGGACAAGGATCGCGACATTTTTCACGAATACATGCACTTATGCTTGGACATTCGGGATTTATTGTACATTCTGGTCTACAATTTGGAGGACTGCCGATATAGTTTTGTAAGCAAGAGCAAGATGGGATACCGCCAATATCGCGACATTGTGAATTTGCACCACACGGAGATGGTACACATGGGTTTACAATAAATGGTTCGTCTCGTATTGGTTGCGGAACTATTTTGAAAATAAATAATTCATTTGTTTTTAATAATAACGATTGATAGTATTAATAAGTATGAAAAAATAAATAATAAGATGTGGCAATACACAACATATTGTCCTGTATACCTAATACTAAAACGTGACTAGTAAATTTTGAATAAAGTATGAAAATTTGTCAAATATTCATGTTCAATTCTATTATTTGGAAACTAAAACTTGATGTTTTGTGTCCAGTTGCACCTTTGGAACGTAAAAATAAAATTCGCATAACAATCAGCAATTATTTAATAGAACTGTTAAATGTCTATAATACAACTGCAATTCTATATTGACTGGAAAGTAACTATGCAATGTAATATTTAAATATTTCCAAAGGCAGATAAATTGACTTACGTGGAATTGGATAACATCTAGTAAAGGGATCACCAGTATGAGCAGGATTGCAACTACATATTGGACTATGGTTGTTTACTATACATTTAGCATTAAGGCCGCATGTTCCAGGACAGGGATCGATACAATTTTTATTGACGCAAGCCTTGTTTTGTGGGCACTCTGAACTGACAACACATTCTGGTCTACAGCTAGGTGGGCTACCAATATATGTAGGCAGACAAGAGCACACAGCTTGTTCGTTTATTTCACGACACTGACTGTTTGGCCCACATGGTGATGGTTTACATGGTTCACTTAGCACTGGTTCCGGTTCTAATAAATGATTTGTGTTACTAAAATAATACATAATATATGAAACGAAATAATCTTACGTTCGACTGGCTGTATATTGCAATAGCGGAATGGATCACCAGTATATCCTAATCGACATGTGCACGAAGGTAAATGGTTAACAACTTGGCAATCAGCATTTTGACCACAAGTGCCTGGACAAGGATCCTGACACTTATTTCTTATGCAAGCACGATTCGAAGGACAATCAGAATTCAAAACACATTCTGGACGACAACCCTCGTAAGGGTTTCCAATATATTCTGGCGAACAAGTACAAGAACCAGCTCCATTTTGTTCTCTGCATACAGCATTAGCGCCACATGGAGATGGCACGCATGGGGTTGGTTTCTCTTGTACTTGTGGTTGTTGTTGAATACATTGTGTAAACGGGTCTCCAACAAATCCGATAATACAGATACAGTTTGGCGTATGACTCACAACACGGCATTCGGCATTAGCTCCACAGGTACCAGGGCAAGGATCTCGGCATTTCTGATTCATGCAAGCTAGATGGCTTGAGCATTCGCTATTACTACCGCACTCTGGTCGACAATTTGGAGGAGCCCCAATGTACTCAGGTAAGCAAGAACATGAAGGTGAATCGCCAGCAACTTGACACTGTGAATTTGGTCCGCATGGTGAGGGTTGACAGGGATTTACTGGTGTTGGTGGAGTGTTCGCTATTTAAGTATAAATTGTATGTATAACGCTATCAATTACTTAAATAATTGCATTCTTACGTATAAGAAGACAACGAATAAATGGATCTCCACTATATCTGGGTGGACATGAGCAAATTGGATTGTGGTTTACAACTTGACATTTGGCACTTATACCGCAAGTACCTGGGCATGGATTTATACACTTCTGGTTAACACAGGCCTCGTTTAAACCACATTCAGAACTAACAATGCATTCGGGTCTGCATGTTGGTGGACTACCCTTATAACCGGGTACACAAGAGCATACAGCTTGTCCGTTTATTTCACGGCATTGACTGTTCGGACCACAAGGTGATGGATGGCATGGGTTTAATATTACTTGGGCTAAACATATTATGTAAGTAGTTAGTTAAATGATTAAGTCTATTACGTGAGATTGTAACTACCGGGTATAGGTCTACATTCAATAAAAGCGTTGCCTGTCAGTGTTGGTGGACAGCTACACATCGGAATATGATTAACAACATCACATTGCGCATTTTGTGCACATGTGCCGGGGCATGGATCCCTACATTTATTTCGAATACAAGCTTTGCTCTTTGGACAATCTGTGCTGAGCACACATTCGGGACGGCAACCTGAGTAAGGGTCACCTTGATACTCTGGGTTACAAGTACAAATACCATTTGAACATTGTGCGTTTGAACCACAGGGTGATGGATTGCAAGGGTCAGATTCTTCAATTATAGCTGCAATAGGTTTTATTATAATTCGTTATTAGTTGTTGATCGTAAGTAAACTCACATTGCGGTGGCTCGGGAGAACAATAAGTAAATGGATCTCCTGTGAAACCTTCTGAACAAGTACAAATTGGTGTGTGATTTATAACACTACATTGAGCACCTGCACCACATGATCCTGGACAAGGATCACGGCATTTATCTCTCATACAAGCTCTAATACTTGAGCATTCGGGATTAATCGTACATTCTGGTCTACAATTTGGTGGACTTCCTATATAGTTTTGCAAACAAGAACAGGATGGAACACCACTTACATCCCGACATTCTGAATTTGCTCCACAAGGAGATGGCTGACACGGATAATTTTTAATAGGCGTTAATTGCACTACAGGTGCCGCTATTAAAAAAATGTATATTATTATTATTATTATTAAAATTTTATCAATAACAGGATATTTATCTATTGAGAATGCGAATTCAGAAGATTGTACTGTTCGTAGTAGTTGTAAGCATGCTGAAATGTTTCAACTTTATATATTTTTAGGCGAAGTAGCGTAATTGCGAAAAATTATGATCTATAGTTAACTTCTTAAAATTGCTCTGCTATGGAGAATGTACTTATGTAGATCATGACAATATGATAAATATTATATATATATATATATATATATATATATATATATATATATATATATATATATATATATACGACCACCCTCGTACATATATATATATATATATATATATATATATATATATATATATATATATATATATATTGCATGATAAGTAAATAATAATTCATTATATGTAATCTGTCAACAAAATATGTCAGAAAAATTAAAATTCTATTAAGAACGTATAAGAAAGGCATGAGCTGGCCATATTAGATATATTACAAATTTGCTAATGGGTATTTACAAAAGAAATAAAAAATTTAAATGGGTTTGTGTGAAATCCTTCTTGAAATATATTATCGTAAACACCATCAATTAACATGCTTACGTTACTTGAACGTTTGACTACTAGGCCACATGAAATTCATTCGCTATTCCAATATATAAAATAATGCCTACGTGGTATTGGGTAACATCTTGTAAATGGATCACCCGTATGAGCCAATTGACAACTACATATTGGACTATGATTAATGACAATACATTTAGCGTTAAGGCCGCATGTTCCAGGACAAGGATCAACACACTTCTGATTGACGCAAGCTTTGTTTTGCGAACATTCCGAACTAACAACACATTCAGGTCTACAGCTGGGTGGGCTACCGATATATGTAGGCAGACAAGAGCACACAGCTTGTTTGTTTATTTCACGGCATTGACTGTTTGGTCCACAAGGTGAGGGTTTGCATGGATCTCTCGGCTCTGGTTTTAGTTCTAATAAAATATTGAATTTATTAACATGCTTTACAATTTTTTTTTTATTCTTACGTTGAACTGGCACAATATTACAGTAACGGAATGGATCACCAGTATATCCTGACCGACATGTACAAGATGGTAAATGATTTACAACTTGGCAGTCAGCATTTTGACCACATGTGCCTGGACAAGGATCTTGACATTTATTGCGAATGCAAGCACGATTTGAAGGACAATCTGAATTCAACACACACTCCGGGCGACAACCTTCATATGGGTTTCCAATATGTTCTGCTAAACAAGTGCAAGAGCCAGCACCATTTTGTTCTCTACATACAGCATTAGCACCACATGGTGATGGTAAACATGGAGTTGGCTTCTCTTGCACCTGTGGTTGTTGTTGTGGTGCACATTGACTAAATGGATCACCAACAAAACCGATAGAACAAATACAATTTGGTGTATGACTGACAACACGACATTCAGCATTGGCACCACATGTACCAGGGCATGGGTCTCGGCATTTTAAATTGATACAGGCGAAATGACTGACACATTCACTATTGCTAACACATTCTGGTCTACAATTTGGAGGGACTCCAATAAATTCAGATAAACATGAACAAGATGGTGAATCACCAGAAACTTGACATTGAGCATTTGGTCCACAAGGCGATGGTTGGCAAGGATTTATTGGTTCTGGTGGATCTTCAACTAAAACATTATTTATGTTAGCCTTCATATCATGATTATTTACAAATTCCACTTTTATTTCTTACTCATTGGCAGACATCTTGTGAATGGGTCGCCGGTGAATCTAGCTAAGCAACTACATATGGGGTTATGATTCACTACTTGACATTTAGCAGCAACTCCGCAAGTACCAGGGCATGGATTGACACATTTTTGATTTACGCATGCTTCATTTAAAGCGCATTCTGAAGTTACAACGCATTCAGGTCTACATGTCGGTGGGCTTCCTATGTATCCAGATACACAAGAACACACAGCTTGATTATTGATTTGGCGACATCTGCTGTTAGGGCCGCAGGGTGAAGGTTGACAAGGATTACTAACGACTGAAACTGTTTTAAAATATAATATAGTAGTATATCCTAAAATTAATTTATTAATAGATAGTCATACCGGCCAAAGGTCTACATTCAATAAATGCATTTCCAGTTAAAGAAGGTGGACAGCTGCACATGGGAATGTGATTAACAACATCACATTGTGCATTTTGGCCACATGTACCCGGACATGGGTCAATGCACTTATTTCTTATGCAAGCTTTGTTTCTGGAACAATCTGTGCTTTGTACACATTCGGGCCGGCAACTTGAATAAGGGTCACCAAGATATTCTTGTATACAAGTACATATACCATTATCACATTGAGCATTTGGGCCACAGGGTGTTGGATTGCAAGGATCTATTTCCTCGGCAATAACTGAAGAACAGGATAAAATCAGACCGTATTCAAATATTATGTTAGTTAATATTATTACTTTGATACTCTGGTAGGGCATGGCAATTAGTAAATGGATCGCCCGTAAATCCTTCCGGACACGTACAAACTGGTGTATGATTAATAATGTTACATTCAGCACCAATACCACAGGATCCCGGACATGGATCTCTACATTTCTCCCTAATACATGCTCTTATACTGGGGCATTCTGAATTTATAGAACACTCAGGTCTACAATTTGGTGGACTGCCTACATAGTTAATCAGACAAGAACATGAGGGAGACCCGCCGATATCTCGACATTGAGAATTTGCACCACATGGAGAAGGAACGCACGGATCTCTAGCGACTATATCTTCTTTCACTGGCAGCACTGCTATGATTATTTTTATATTAATGTTAAATATTGTTTAAAAACTTAGATTCAACTTACGAGGTAATCGATAACATCTGGAAAATGGCTCTCCAGTATAACCTGACTGACAACTACAAATAGGACTGTGATTAATCACTGCGCATTTAGCATTTATGCCACATGTTCCCGGACAAGGGTCACCACATTTTTGATTTATACAAGCTTTATTTTGAGGACACTCAGAGCTAACAACACATTCAGGTCTACAACTTGGTGGACTACCAATATAAGTTGGAAGGCAAGAACAAACAGCTTGTTCATTGATTTGGCGACATTGACTATTTGGTCCACACGGTGACGGATTACATGGATCATCTGGTACTCGACTAGGTTCTAATGAAATTTATAAGTTTGACTCATATATGCAACAATATATATTTTGAATTGTTCTTACGTTCAATTGGTAGTACATTACAATAACGGAATGGATCACCAGTATAACCTGAGCGACATGTACAAGAAGGTAAATGATTCACAACTTGGCAATCTGCATTTTGACCACAAGTGCCTGGACAAGGATCTTGACACTTATTTCGTATGCAAGCACGATTCGAAGGACAATCTGAATTCAAAACACATTCTGGACGACAACCCTCGTAAGGGTTTCCTATGTATTCTGGCAAACAAGTACAAGATCCAGCATTATTTTGTTCACGGCATACAGCGTTAGCACCGCATGGTGTTGGATCACATGGTGTAGGTTTCTCTTGTGCTTGTGGTTGTTGTTGGGGTGTACATTGTGTAAATGGATCACCAATGAAACCAATTATGCATATACAATTTGGTGTATGACTGACAACACGACATTCAGCGTTGGCACCACATGTACCAGGACAAGGATCACGGCACTTCTGATTGATGCAAGCTAGATGGCTAGAACATTCGCTATTACTAGCACACTCTGGTCTACAATTTGGAGGAGCACTAATAAACTCAGGTAAGCAAGAACATGACGGTGAATCGCCTGCAACTTGACATTGCGCATTCGGTCCACAAGGTGATGGCTGGCACGGATTTATTGGTTTGGGTGGTATATCCGCTGTGCAAAGTAAGAATGGTCATATATATTATAGGTGTAATAAAGTATTTAAACTTACGTATTGGGAGACATCTGATAAAGGGATCGCCACTATATCTAGGTGGACATGAGCATATCGGATTATGATTAACAACTTGGCATTTTGCATTAATGCCACAAGTGCCGGGACATGGGTTTACACATTTTTGATTGACACAAGCTTCGTTTAGTGCGCATTCAGAGCTGACAATACATTCGGGTCTGCATGTGGGTGGACTACCTATATATCCGGGTACGCAAGAACATACAGCTTGGCCGTTTATTTCTCGACATTGACTGTTTGAACCACATGGTGATGGATTGCATGGATTTGTAATGACTTGAGCTGGGCAAATAGCAAATTATTAATTTTATAATTCTATACTGGAAAATAATAGTATATACCGGGTATAGGTCTACATTCAATAAAAGCGTTGCCTGTCAGTGTTGGTGGACAGCTACACATCGGAATATGATTAACAACGTCACACTGCGCATTTTGTCCACAAGTACCAGGGCATGGATCCGTACATTTGTTTCGAATACAAGCTTTGCTCTTTGAACAATCTGTGCTTAGTACACATTCGGGACGACAACCTGAGTAAGGGTCGCCTTGGTACTCTGGGTTACAAGTACAAATACCATTTGAACATTGCGCGTTTGGACCACAGGGTGACGGATTACAAGGATCAGATTCTTCAATTATTGCTATAATAAGTTAACGGTAATATATATTTGTTTTATGTAGCAGACACAAATTTCTTACGTTCAGGTAATTTGGGAATGCAACTGTTAAATGGATCACCAGTATATCCTACCGGGCACGTGCATACTGGTGTGTGATTAATCACATTACATTCTGCACCTATGCCACAAGAACCTGGACATGGATCACGACATTTTTCTCGAATACATGCGCTAATGCTTGGACATTCGGGATTAATTGTACACTCAGGTCTACAATTTGGTGGATTTCCAATATATTTTTGTAAGCAAGAACAAGCTGGAACACCTCCTACATCTCGACATTCCGAGTTTGGGCCACATGGAGAGGGCATGCAAGGATTAACAAATACTGGTTCTTCTTTAATTGGCTGTGGGGCTGTTATCATATAAAATTATATTGTAAATATTAGGTTTTTGATTTCAATTGTTAAAACTTACGAGGTGTTACGTAACATCTAGTAAATGGATCACCAGTGTATAATGGGCGACAACTACATATTGGACTATGATTATGTATACGACAATTAGAATTAAGACCACATGTTCCCGGACAAGGATCTACACATTTCTGATTGACGCACGCTTTGTTTTGTGGACATTCAGAACTAACAACACATTCAGGTCTACAGCTGGGTGGGCTTCCGATATATGTAGGGAGACAGGAGCACACCGCTTGGCTATTTACTTCTCGACATTGACTGTTTGGTCCACACGGTGAAGGAGTGCACGGGTCAGATGGTTCAGTTATGATTTCTAATAAGAAAATTTGTTACCTTCGTAATGGTAAAAAATGAGTGAATCAATCTTACGTTCTACTGGTTGTATATTGCAGTATCGGAATGGATCACCAGTATAACCTAATCGACATGTACATGATGGTACATGATTGACTACCTGACAGTCAGCATTTTGACCACAAGTGCCTGGACATGGATCTTGACACTTGTTATGTATGCAAGCACGATTTGAAGGGCAATCGGAACTCAATACACATTCTGGACGACAACCTTCGTATGGATTTCCAACATATTCTGGCAAACAAGTGCAAGAACCAGCACTATTTTGTTCTCTACATATCGCATTCGCACCGCATGGGGATGGTAAACATGGAGTTGGTATCTCATTTACTTGTGGCTGTCTTTCTGGTTCGCACTGAGAAAATGGATCCCCTACAAAGCCTATTATGCAAATACAATTTGGTGTATGACTGACAACACGGCACTCAGCATTGGCTCCACATATTCCGGGGCATGGGTCTCGGCATTTTTGATTAATGCAAGCTCGGTGACTAATGCACTCACTGTTGCTTACACATTCCGGCCTACAATTTGGTGGAGTTCCGATGAATTCAGGAAAACAAGAGCATGATGGTGAATCGCCCGTTACTTTGCATTGAGCATTCGGCCCACACGGTGATGGTTCACAAAGATTTATTGGTTTCGGTGGAGTATCCGCTGCGCAAAAGGTGTATTTGAAAATGATTTTAATATACACTTTTTAATATTAAACTTACGTATAGGTATGCAACGGATAAATGGATCACCACTGTATCTAGGTGGGCAAGAGCATATCGGATTGTGATTGACAACTTGGCATTTTGCACCAACTCCGCAAGTACCGGCACATGGATTTACACATTTTTGGTTAACACAAGCTTCGTTCAGGGCACATTCAGAACTAACAATACATTCTGGCCTGCATGCTGGTGGGCTTCCAACATAACCGGGTACACAAGAGCATACAGCTTGTCCGTTTTATTTCACGGCATTGACTGTTTTGTCCACATGGTGATGGATTGCATGGGTTTGTATTAAGTTGAGCTGTACAAAGTTTTATATTGACATTAATTTTATAGATACAAGATATATGCGGACTGTTACTACCAGGCACGGGTCTGCATTCGACAAAAGCGTTGCCAGTTAAGCTTGCTGGACAGCTACACATTGGAATATGATTTACAACGTCGCATTGTGCGTTTTGTCCACAAGTTTCACGGCATGGATCTGTACATTTATTTCGTAAACAGGCTCTGTTTTTAGGACAGTCTGTGCTGAGTACACATTCTGGACGACAACCTGAGTAAGGATCACCTTGGTACTCTGGATTACAACTACAAATACCATCGGAGCATTGCGCGTTTGGACCACAGGGCGATGGATTACATGGATCAATTTCTTCGATTATTGCTGTAATACATCAGTAATAACGTTATTTAATTATCTCAGTAAAGTGATCTTATAGCAATAAACTTAATTACTCATTACGTCATTTAAAATTATTAATAAAAATCAAATTGATGAAATATTAATTATTATTATTATTATTATTATATATATATATATATATATAAATATATATATATATATATATATATATATATATATATATATATATATATATATATATATATATATATATATATATATATATATATATATATATATATATATATATATATATATATATATATATATATATATATATATATATATAATCAATAATCAGGTAATATAAAAACAATCATAGATTTAGACAAATTAGTGTAGTTGAAAAAAAAGTCTTTGATTTGATTAATAAATCAAATAGATAATATCCAATTTTAAGCAGTGTAAAATAGCAAAGATTATAGTCCCTTTTTATCAACTTACGTTCAGGAGGTTTAGGGTAGCAGTTACTGAAAGGATCTCCAGTAAAACCATCTGGGCAAGTGCAAATTGGTGTGTGATTGATCACAGTGCACTGTGCACCTGCACCACATGATCCTGGGCATGGGTCTCGACATTGTTCTCTAATACATGCTTTGATGCTTGGACATTCGGGATTAATTATACATTCGGGTCTACAATTTGGTGGACTTCCGATGTAGCTTTGCAAACAAGAACAAGACGGTACACCTCCTACGTCACGGCATTGTGAGTTAGAACCGCATGGTGATGGCACACATGGATTCACAAACGTTGGTTCTTGTTTAGCTGGCTGTGGGGCTGTTATAAATTCAAGTTAGTTTACATTTTGATGTTTCAAATGTTATAACTCACGAGGTATTGCGTAACATCGAGTAAATGGGTCGCCGGTGTATGTAGGGCGACAAATACATATTGGACTGTGATTGTTTACTCGGCAATTCGTATTAAGGCCACATGTACCCGGACAAGGATCAACGCATTTTTGATTGATGCATGCCCTATTTTGTGGACATTCGGAACTAACAACACATTCAGGTCTACAACTGGGTGGGCTCCCGATATATGTAGGCAGACAAGAGCACACAGCTTGTTCGTTTATTTCACGGCACTGACTGTTTGGTCCACAAGGTGATGCTTTGCATGGATTACGTGGCTCGGATATGACTTCTATGAAATAATGAAGTTATTGACAATATATAAAATGTTTTGAAAGAATCTTACGTTCAATTTGGTGTTTATTACAATAACGGAATGGATCACCAGTATAACCTAATATACATGTACATGACGGTAAATGATTTACGACTTGGCAATCTGCATTTTGGCCACAAGTGCCTGGACAGGGATCCTGGCATTTATTTCTTATACATGCACGATTAGAGGAACAATCTGAATTTAGTACGCATTCAGGGCGACAACCTTCGTAAGGATTCCCAATGTATTCTGGCAAACACGTACAAGAACCAGCACTGTTTTGTTCTCTACATACAGCATTAGCGCCACATGGAGATGGCACGCATGGGGTTGGTTTCTCTTGTACTTGTGGTTGTTGTTGTTGAATACATTGTGTAAACGGGTCTCCAATAAATCCGATAATACAGATACAGTTTGGCGTATGACTCACAACACGGCATTCGGCATTAGCTCCACAGGTACCAGGGCAAGGATCTCGGCATTTTTGATTCATGCAAGCTAGATGGCTTGAGCATTCGCTATTACTAGCGCACTCTGGTCGACAATTTGGAGGAGCCCCAATGT
The DNA here is from genome assembly GCA_018344505.1 of Nebria ingens riversi. NCBI lineage: Eukaryota > Metazoa > Arthropoda > Insecta > Coleoptera > Carabidae > Nebria > Nebria ingens. The sequence goes on from JADQWA010000865.1 coordinate 52,472, forward strand.
ACTCAGGTAAGCAAGAACATGAAGGTGAATCGCCAGCAACTTGACACTGTGAATTTGGTCCGCATGGTGAGGGTTGACAGGAATTTACTGGTGTTGGTGGAGTGTCCGCTATTTAGGTGAAAATTATATGTATAATGTTATCAATTACTTAAATAATTGCAGTCTTACGTATAAGAAGACAACGAATAAATGGATCTCCACTATATTTGAGTGAACATGAACAAATTGGATTGTGATTTACAACTTGGCATTTGGCACTAATACCGCAAGTACCCGGACATGGATTTATACACTTCTGGTTAACACAGGCCTCGTTTAATCCACATTCAGAACTAACAATACATTCTGGTCTGCATGTTGGCGGGCTTCCAATATAACTAGGTACACACGAGCATACAGCTTGTCCGTTTATTTCACGGCATTGACTGTTCGGACCACAAGGTGATGGATGACATGGGTTTGATATCACTTGGGCTGTACATATTATGTAAATACTTAGTGAAATGAGTAAATTTATTATTTGAGATTGTATCTACCAGGCATAGGTCTGCATTCAATGAAGGCGTTGCCTGTCAGACTTGATGGACAGCTACACATCGGAATATGATTAACAACATCACATTGCGCATTTTGCCCACAAGTACCAGGGCATGGATCGGTACATTTGTTTCTAATACATGCTTTGTTCTTTGGGCAATCTGTGCTGAGCACACATTCGGGACGGCAACCGGAGTAAGGATCACCTTGATACTCTGGGTTACAAGTACAAATACCATTTGAACATTGCGCGTTGGGACCACAAGGTGATGGATTACAGGGATCAGATTCTTCAATAATCGCTGTAATATTTATACATGTAAATTAAAGCTTTAATTGGTTTTCCTATAAGATTCTTACGTTCAGCTGGTTTTGGATAGCAGTTGCTAAATGGATCCCCAGTAAATTCATCAGGACAAGTACAGACGGGTGTGTGGTTGAACACATTACACTGTGCACCTGCACCACATGATCCCGGACATGGGTCGCGGCATTTTTCTCGAATACAAGCGTGATTGCTGGGACATTCTGGATTAATAGAACATTCTGGTCTGCAATTTGGTGGATTTCCTATGTAATTGTTCTGACAAGAACATGATGGTGAACCATTTATTTCACGGCAAATAGAATTTGGTCCGCAAGGAGATGGAAAACAGGGATTTACGTATACTTGTTCTTCTCTTGGAGGTTGTGGTGCTATTAAATAAAGATATTATGTACTAAATCTGTGCAAAAAGGATAATATTTATCAAAAGAATATAAGTCTTACGTGGTATTGGAAAGCATCTAGTAAATGGATCACCAGTATGTGCGGGACGACAACTACATATTGGACTATGGTTGTTTACGCGGCAATTAGTATTAAGGCCACACGTTCCAGGGCAAGGATCGACACACTTCTGATTAACACACGCTTTGTTTTGTGGGCATTCAGAGCTAATAACACATTCAGGTCTGCAGCTGGGTGGGCTACCGATATATGTAGGGAGACAAGAGCACACCGCTTGTTCGTTTATTTCACGGCACTGACTGTTTGGTCCACACGGTGTAGGTTGACATGGGTTATTGGTCGTAGGTTTGGGTTCTGATGAAATATTTGTATTAATGATCTGATTAACATTATTTTCTAAATATGTCTTACGTTGAACTGGCTGTATATTACAGTTACGGAATGGATCGCCAATGTATCCAAGGTTACAAGTGCAAGTTGGCAAATGATTCACAACTTGACACTCAGCATTTTGACCGCAAATTCCTGGACAAGGGTCTTGACATTTACTTCGAATGCAAGCACTGTTTGAAGGACAGTCAGAATTCAATACACATTCCGGACGACAACCTTCGTAAGGATTCCCAATATATTCTGGTAAACAAGTACAAGAGCCAGCATTATTCTGTTCTCTACATACAGCGTTAGCGCCGCATGGAGATGGAACACATGGCGTTGGTTTTTCTTGTACTTGAGGCTGTTGATGTGGCGAACACTGACTGAATGGATCTCCAATGAAACCAATAATGCAAATACAGTTTGGTGTATGACTGACAACACGACATTCAGCGTTGGCACCACAAGTACCAGGGCAAGGATCACGGCATTTCTGATTGATACAAGCTAGATGACTGGAGCATTCACTATTACTAGCACACTCTGGTCGACAATTCGGTGGGGTTCCAATAAATTCAGATAAACAGGAACATGCGGGTGAATCTCCAGCTACGCGACACTGCGAATTTGGTCCACATGGTGACGGTTGGCAAGGGTCTATTAGTATTGGTGGAGTGTCCGCTAATTAAGTATAAATTATATGTATAATGTTATCAAATACTTAAATAATTGCAGTCTTACGTATAGGAAGACAACGAATAAATGGATCTCCACTATATCTGGATGGACATGAGCAAATTGGATTGTGATTTACAACTTGACATTTGGCACCAATACCGCAAGTACCCGGACATGGATTTATACATTTCTGATTAACACAAGCCTCATTCAGAGCACATTCAGCACTAGCAACACATTCGGGCCTACAAGATGGTGGACTACCAATGTATCCGGGCACACAAGAACATACAGCTTGTCCATTTATTTCACGGCATTGGCTGTTTGATCCACATGGTGATGGTTGACATGGATTGATATTAATTTTGGCTATTGATTAACAAAAATTAGCTTATAATTGTATGCACAGAGTTATTTTATTTATACCTGGGACAGGTCTACATTCAATAAAAGCGTTCCCTGATAGTCCTTGAGGGCAACTACACATGGGTATATGATTTACGACATCACATTGTGCATTGGAACCGCAAGTTCCCGGACAAGGGTCACTACATTTATTTCTTATACAGGCAGTGTTTCGCGAACAATCTGTACTGAAAATACATTCGGGACGGCAACCATAATACGGATCGCCTTGATATTCAGGTAAACAAGTGCAAATTCCGTTATTACACTGCGCATTTGAGCCGCACGGCGAGGGATAACAGGGATCCGTTTCTTCAACAACGGCTAAAATTTATATTTCATTTTACATACACCATAGTTTTAGGAAAGCATAAAAACACTTACGTTCTGGTAATTTAGGGAAACAATTACTGAATGGATCGCCAGTGTATCCATCTGGACAAGTACAAATCGGCGTATGATTAACAACGTTACATTGAGCTCCAGTTCCACAAGAGCCGGGACAGGGATCACGGCATTTTTCTCGCATACAGGCGTTATTGCTGGGACATTCGGGATTAATTGAACATTCGGGTCTGCAATTTGGTGGGCTACCAATATAGGTATTTTGGCAAGAGCAAGATGGAGTTCCTCTGATATTTTGGCAAATGGCATTCAGACCACAGGGTGTTGGCACACATGGATTTCTTATGGTAATTTCTTCCGCTTGCGGTTGAGGGGCTGTATTTATTATTATAAATAGCATTTAAGAATAACTTCTAAATATAATTATATAACTAAATAGAACTTACGAGGTATAGGATAACACCTAGTAAATGGATCACCAGTATGACTAGATTGGCAAATACAGATCGGACTATGATTTATTACCGTACATTCTGTACGAAGGCCGCATGTTCCAATGCAGGGGTCAGTACATTTTTGATTCAAGCACGCTTTGTTGGATGGACATTCAGAACTCACAACGCATTCGGGTCTACAGGAAGGAGGACTTCCACTATAAGTAGGTAAGCAAGAGCACACAGCTTGGTCATTTACTTCACGGCATTGGCTATTGGGGCCACAGGGTGATGGTTGGCATGGGTTTCTTATTTCAAGCGTTGCTACTATATAAACTACAATTAGTGGAAATACTTAAACACGATCGATATACCTTACATTCTATAGGTATGGTATTGCAATGTCGGAACGGGTCTCCAGTGTATCCTATACGGCAAGTGCATGACGGCAAATGGTTAATGACTTGACAATCAGCATTCTGTCCACAAGTGCCTGGACATGGATCCTGACATTTATTACGTATACAAGCACGGTTTGATGGGCAATCGGAATTCAATACGCATTCGGGGCGACAACCTTCGTATGGGTTTCCAATGTATTCAGGCAGGCATGTGCATGATCCAGCATTATTTTGCTGTTTACATATGGCATTGGCACCACATGGTGTTGGGTTGCAGGGGTCGAAGTTTTCGGGTGGATACGATTGGACTAAAAGACATACAGTTTTATTTATTTTTGTGGTATTTAATGGTTAAATGGAATGCCTTTCCTTTTGTATAAGCCGTGTTTAAACACATTTTCTAATAATCATTAATTTGTATTTATTTTTAGCGCAGTTATTTGTTAAATTGTTTGCTCGTTAATGGTGGTTTAAATAATAATGCAGCTGAAGCTCTGTTGTATGTGTTGGGGGATTCTGTTCCTTACCTTTTTAGAATCCCCATGTTTGAATTAAATTAGCCCATGCAAGCATGCAGTATAAACATTGATAATTTGATTCTAACAGCATACTTTAAAACATACGCCCTTCTTTATTTTATAAAGAATGCTAGAAAATTATTGTTAATATCAAATTTTCAATTCTACATATAATATATTTATACATACAAATATAGATTTTCATGGAACTAATGCAAGATACGCCCATATGTGAAATAGTAAACTTGAATTCGATATTTCATTTATATAGCTATAAACGATCAATTTGAAATGCTTTTTATTGTATACAATCTTGCTTTAATTTCAAAAGAATCCGTGTTATAGTGTATTGTTTCTCTTGTTACATTAATTATGAAAACTGTTATTGTATATTTTTTAATTAGCACCCTTTGTTTATTGCATAATTTATGAAACATATAGAATATACGAGTGATATTTGTAAATTGTATCACATTGAAATCTATCCGATCCAAAAACGTCCGTACTAGTACATCTACTAACCGTGGTTGATAATGTTAAAGTAATGGTCATTTTGTATCTACTGAGAGTACTTTCATATTTCGATTCGGTTTCGGAATCCGTACCACAATAAATAAATATATATATTTAAAACTCTAGATGTTTCAAAAATACCTTGAAATTTTACAACAACAATTAAATTGAAAATTGTACCTATGATTTATCTATTAATTATAAATAATTATATTAAAAATTTACCATAAGCTTAAGCTTGAGTTTATAAAATTATTTTATTTATTTATTATTTATGTATGTTATGCACAAGTTTAAACAATACATATAATTCTTATTTGACGTTGCCGAAGGCAATACCTTATAAATAATATTCTTTCTTTATGCAAAAATTAAACCTGTATCAAATGATTAAAAAATCACTATTAGAAAATACATCAAACAATTTTGAAAGTAATCTTTTTTCCAATGTAGGTAGGTATAACAACTGTAATTTTTTACTTTCTTATACGTAGTAATAAGTATTGTAATCATGAAAAACATATGTGTGTGCATGCGTATATATGTGTGTGTGTGCCTGTCTGTGTTAGTGTTCGCCAAAACTGCTGAAACTATAACAATGAAATTTTAAACCTCCTCCTATTTTTGAAACCATAAGTACATGTTTACTCTAGGTATTTTTTGTCGTTTCTACAATATCTCCGAAACGACTACACTTACAGAAAATATAGTTACTTTGCTTAAATACGTATATTGCTGGAGCTTGCTATTATGAATTTCGTGTAAATACGGAATTTCGACTGAAATTATTTATTATTATTTATTATATGAACTATTCTTATAAGAAAGAGAATTCTTAACTTTATATTGAGTACAAATTTGTTTACGTTAAGTTCATTGATTAAATAAAATCTGAACTAAATAAATAATTTTAATGTAATAAAGAATGATACAGGTTTTTTGTTGGTACTTTGCAGAAAGAAACTTAATATTATTACATGCATAAAATAGTAAGCATGCTTGAAATGAATCCTACCTGGTACAGGAATACATCCAGAGAATGGATCGCCAGTATGCCCTGAACTGCAGGAGCAGATAGCATTGTGATTCACTACCGAACATTGTGCATTTGCACCACACGAACCCGGACACGGATCACTACACTTTTGATTGATACACGCAAACCGACTCGTACACTCCGGATTTATAGTACATTCGGGCCGACAATTTGGCGGTGTTCCGATAAAGTTCGACAAACATGAGCAGGCGGGGCTCTCCCCTCGAACCTGACAATCACTGTTTGGACCACACGGCGACGGTACACACGGATTTACAGGACGCGGCGTTGGTCTCACATCCACTGTAAATAATACATAAATGTGTTAAAAATTATGCTCTTATATACATATATTATAATTAAATACAAAAGTGCCTAACCTGGTATTGCATAACATCTGGAAAATGGATCTCCAGTGTTTCCTTGAGCACAACTGCAGATTGGGTTATGATTGACGACTTGGCAACGAGCATTTTGCCCACAAGTTCCTGGACATGGATCCACACATTTATTGTTCAAGCAAGCCTCAGTAAGTGAGCATTCCGCGCTCACAATGCACTCCGGTCGACAAGCAGGTGGACTACCTATTTGACCTGGTTGACATGAGCATACTGCTACACTATTTACGACTTTGCAATTACTGTTTGGCCCACATGGCGAACGGCTACATGGGTCACGTGGTGTTTCTGTTAAAAGCAATGCAAGAAAGTTTCTTAGAATAATGAAATATGGTACACCACGTTTTCTTGTTGCTATTTATATATTTTGATCCTATGGCAGATAAAATTTATCGGAGTGTATAATTTTCAGAATTAAATATAAGTATCATGTATGCTGATACGTTAGTAAGGGTAATAAATAGCTGCATTTTAAAAGAGGAAAATATTTCAGGTGAGTAATTTAAATAGAAGTAATTTTGAGCATTTCTTACTCGGTTCCTGCTACATGTTACTACATAGTATGAACATTTTTCAATTATAATAATACCTATTGCTTGTACTTGTCGACAAAGTACGAATGGATCACCTTCCAACCCTCTTGGGCAACTACAAGTTGGTATATGATTGATAACACTACATTCAGCGTTTTGCCCACATGTTCCTGGACATGGATCCATACACTTTTGGTTGCTGCAAGCTTTATTTGGTGAACATTCAGTATTTGTGGTACATTCTGGTCGGCAGTTAACATATGGATCTCCGAAGTAATCACGGTTGCATGTACAAAGTCCGTCACGACAGTCTGCGTTTGGACCGCAAGGTGATGGATTGCATGGATCTTCAGGAGTAGACTCTTGTGTTTCTGCATTATTAATAGCACAATTTAATTTTAGTTTCTTATAAAAATTTACTGATTTTTAGATTTAAAATTTGTTCCTATCTGATTTTAAATATTTTGTTCTTGCAGTAAGGACTCTGGAAGTACTTATTACGAAAATGATTTTAAAGTTACTTCATCATAATTGTACTGACAATATAATGACAAATGCAAAGAATCTGATAAGTCTAGTGTTTATTAGGAAATATGGCATGTAATGGTACATGAATAAAACATAGGTAATAACATACCTATCTTCGGTGAGCATTGTGTGAACGGATCTCCAACGAATCGAGCAATACAAGTACATGTTGGTATATGATTTTGTACTCGACATTCAGCATTGAAACCGCAAGAACCTGGACATGGATCACGGCATTTTTCAGTGATACATGATAAGTGAGATGGACAATCAGTATTAACAACACATTCTGGTCGACAATTTGGTGGTGAACCCATATAATTTTGTAGACAAGAACATGCCGGCTGATCGCCGACATTTCGGCACTGTGAATTTGGACCACATGGAGATGGTACGCAAGGATTTACTGGTCTCGGGGTTTCAATTGGTACAGTTGGTTGTTCGTAGCATCGTACGAATGGATCGCCTGTTAATCCTGCTCCACAACTACAAATTGGGTTGTGGTTGATAACATCGCATTTGGCACCAACACCACATGTTCCTGAACATGGATTAGCGCATTTGAATTTATGGCATGCTCTATTTTGCGAACATTCAGAATGCACAACACATTCTGGACGACAATTTGGTGCAGATCCAACGAATTCTGGTAAGCATGAACACACCCCTTGGCTGTTGATGTCTCTGCATTGACTATTGGGGCCACAAGGGGAAGGATTGCATGGGTCAACAACTGTTGGTTCAGTTACTGGCAGTGGTTGCACTCGGCAATATGTGAATGGGTCACCAATATAACCTGTGTTGCATGTGCATGTTGGAACATGATTTATTACTGAACATTGAGCAAATTGGCCACAAACACCCGGACAAGGATCTTCACATTTATTTCTAATACATGCTTTGTTGGTTGGACAATCAGAACTTAGGACACATTCTGGTCGGCAGCCTTCATATGGATTTCCATAATAATCAGTTATACAGGAACAGGCGCCTGCCTCATTACGTTGTTTACATATAGCATTTGCTCCACATGGTGAAGGTTCGCAAGGGTTAACAACTTCTTGTTGTTGGATAACACATTGAACAAATGGATTTCCAGTGTAGCCAGCAGAACAAGTACAACTAACTGCATGCCCGATAACTCTACATTCAGCATTTGAACCACAGCTTCCCGGACATGGATCTATACACTTATTACGAATGCACGCATTTGTGCTCGGACAATCCGGATTAATAACGCACTCTGGACGACAGTTTGGTGGATGTCCAACATAATCTATAACACATTGGCACGACGGTATATCGTTGATGTTTTGACACATTGAATTTGGACCACAAGGTGAAGGATTACAAGGATCAGGGATTTCTTGAATCACAGCTGGTGGTGGTAAAGGATAACAACTTTGGAATGGATCACCGGTTTGTTCTTCAGGACAGCTACAAATAGGACTGTGATTGATTACTTCGCAACGTGCACGTAGACCACATGATCCTAGACATGGATCAGTACATTTCTGATTTATGCATGCTTTTGTTGGAGGACATTCAGCGCTGACAACGCATTCCGGTCTACACTGAGGCGGTGAACCAACAAATCCTTGCAAACAAGAACAAACAGCATGATCATTAATATTTTTACACTGACTGTTCGAACCGCAAGGCGACGGACTGCAAGAATCAAGTCTAGATACTGGAGTTGGTTGTTCCATTACACGACAGATTGAAAACGGATCGCCTGAATAACCTTGTGGGCATGAACATACTGGTATATGATTGATAACATCGCATTGTGCATTTTGACCGCAAGTGCCTGCACAAGGATCTTTACATTTATTTCGTAAACAAGCCTTTGCACGACTGCATTCTGCACTAAGTACACATTCTGGTCTACATGATTCATAAGGATTCCCGATATATTCTGGAAGACAAGTGCATACGCCTTCTCTACATTGTGCATTTGGTCCACATGGTGATGGACTGCAAGGATCAAAAACTTCCGGAGCTTCAGTTGCTGCAATTAGATCGTAAAGGTGTTAGTAGTTATAGGAATCAAATTATAAACTAGTCTTACTTGGTGGCGTGAGAATACATTGCGTAAATGGATCACCAGTGTGACCATCTTCGCATGTACAAACAGGTATATGATTAAGAATGTGACACTTTGCATTAACACCACATGAACCAGCGCATGGATCTCGGCACTTCTGGTTAATACATGCTAGTTGACTGCCACATTCTGTACTTAAAACACATTCTGGTCTGCAGCCTGGTGGTGTACCGATATAGTCCGGCAAACATGAGCATGCTGGATTTCCCCCGATTAACTGACATTGCGAATTTGGACCGCATGGAGTTGGATAGCAAGATGGTGGTCTTTCCGTAAGTGTAGGTTCCACTTCCACAGCTATAGTTAAATATAGAAATAAATTATAATTAAAACTATTAACATTATAGTTAAAAATATACAAAAACATTAAAATAGTACGTACGTTGAGGTGAACATCTTGAAAATGGATCTCCAGTAAATCCTTGAGCACAAGCACATATTGGATTGTGATTTTTTGTTGTACACTGAGCACCTAAGCCGCAAGTATTTGGACAAGGATCTCTGCATTTCTGATTAATACAAGCCTTAGTTAATGGACATTCGGAACTGGCAATACATTCTGGTCTACATTGTGGTGGACTGCCACTGTAATTAGGTAAACATGAGCAAACCGGTTGATCGTTAACATTTTTGCATTGGCTGTTTGGTCCACATGGTGAAGGTTGGCATGGATCTTCTGGAAGTTTCGGTTTATCTAAATAATAATTAAAAAATTCGTTAATTATATATATTAAAAATTTATATGATAATGATTGTAACATTAAGGACTCTTTGATTCAATTCACTTATAAAAACATAGCTGGCTCTAGCATTTTGTAAATAAATATTAATACACCAATAAACACCTACAAAATTAAAGTTATTATTTGCTTAATTTGTTTAATGTAGTATGTAGATGCAAGTAAATTTATCCGAATCGTCATTATAGTATAACACAGTGAAATAAAAAAATACGTACGCGTGACTGTTACTTCACGACATTGGAAGAATGGATCTCCAGTAAAACCTGTTGGACAAGAGCATAGTGGTGTATGATCTACAGTTTGACATTCTGCATAAACGCCACAAGTGCCAGGACATGGATCAATACATTTGTATCCAACACAAGCAAATGATGTTGTGCAGTCTGCATTAATTTCACATTCTCTTCTACAGCCTCTGTTACTATCATACGGATCACCAAAATATCCTTGTGGGCATATACATGCACCAGCGCCATTCTTTTCTCGACATTCAGCGTTTGGACCACATGGTGATGGGAAACATGGTGTGGAAGGTGGAGCTCGTTCAGTTGCTATAAATTTAATAAAAAATTATAAGGAAACGACTATAAAATTAATAAGAATTTGTTATACTTGATTGGGGTACTGGATTACATGTTGTACTTGCGTCACCAATATATCCTGGCAAACATGAGCATACTGCATAATGATTAACTACGGTACATCTAGCAAATGTTGCACAAGCTCCTGGACAAGGATCTCGGCATTTTTCGTTAGCGCAGGCTAAATTACTAGGACATTCCGCATCTAAAGTGCATTCCGGTCTGCAGTTCGGCGCACGACCTATATAGTTTGGTAAACAAGAACAAGCTGCTTGTGTGCCAATAACTCTACATTGTGAGTTAGGTCCACATGGTGATGGCAAACAGGGATCTTCTAAGCCTGTTGGTACTTTGGGTACTAAACAAACAATATATAACTTAGTTATGATGATGGTCAGCTTATACAACTTTTCATAAGAAATATCAATTAAAATTTAAATATGCTTATAATTTTTCATTTATAAATATTCCATGCATCTCAATATTTTCTGTTCTAATTTAACCATAATAGCACAACAACAGCATTTGCTCAGTTAAAATATTTTAGCTTTTCTTATTTTTAGTTTCTTATGAAAATTGCACCAACCAGCCTTAAAACAATTTGAGAAATGAAGGTATATAATACGAAAGGGAAAACGAAAAAAAAAAATCTTACGTTCTTCTTTAAGACAGCGTATAAATGGATCACCAGTAAAACCAGCTGTACAACTACAAATTGGATTGTGGTTAACTACCATGCATCTAGCATTTAATCCACAAGTACCAGGACAAGGATCCCCACATTTCTGATTAATGCATGCCTTGTTTTGTGGGCATTCTGAACTAACAACACATTCTGGTCTACACATAGGAGGAGTACCAATATAGCCAGATTGACAAGAACAGACTGCATGTCCATTTATTTCACGACATTGACTGTAAGAACCACACGGGGATGGTTGGCAAGGATCGCCAGGAGGTTCAGCAATAACTAACGTAGAAAAGATAAGAATAAGTAAGAATGTAAAGATGACACCGAACACCTAACTAGCAGAATATATTAGAAGAGACGTGCTACAGCACTTACCTGGTTCCTCGATTTGACATGATGAAATTGGATTACCAGAGTAACCAGGCAGACATGAGCATGAAGGTGCATGATTTACTACGCGACAGAATGCATTGATACCACAAGTACCCGGACATGGGTCTTGGCATTTATTATTCAAACACGCCTTTGACCGATCACAGTCTGAGTTGATTACACACTCTGGTCTACAGCCCGTGTATGGATCGCCAAAGTATTCAGCCAAGCATGCGCATGAACCTGCACCATTTCGTTCTTTACACACAGCGTTTGAACCGCAAGGCGATGGATTGCATGGATCTCGTGGACCTTCAGTAGGCACTGGAACTGTTAAATAAAAAAATATTAGGCACAATGGTCATGGCAAATTTGATTAAACAACTGCTTATAACAAGGCTTACTTTGTGGTTTTGGGAAACAGCCAGAGAATGGATCTCCAGTGAAACCAGTAATACATATACAAACGGGAGCATTTTTATTTACACGACAAGTAGTATGTGGACCACATGATCCAGGACATGGATCTTTACATCTTTCATTTTGACATGCAAGATTTCCAGGGCATTCAGCGTTTATAGTACACTCTGGTCTACAATTTGGGGCACGACCTATATAATTTGGTAAGCAGGAACATGCTGGTGTGTTTCCAATAACGCGACACTGTGAATTCGGGCCACATGGCGAAGGAATACATGGATTTCCAGACGACACTTCTAATACAGGTCGTTCTAAAATGATATGAATACATGCAAGAAATAAAAGAAAAGAAATAATAGATATAAATAAAAAAGAAATAGTTGTGAAATGAATGCTTACTATCTTCCGGAATACATCGAACAAATGGTTCTCCCGTGAAACCAGGAGAACAACTACAAATAGGATTGTGATTGACCACTAGACATCGTGCATTTATGCCACAAGTACCGGGACATGGGTCCTGACATTTCTGGTTAATGCACGCCTTGTCTTGTAGACAATCAGCACTTATCATGCATTCGGGTCGACATGCAGGTGGAGAACCAATATAGTTTACTTGACATGAGCATACAGCGTGCCCATTGATTACGCGGCACTGACTGTATGGACCACATGGTGATGGTTGGCATGGATCTCTCAATGGTGATTCAGTTATAGCTAAGATTGGAAAAGATAGTAGGTAATGATACATAGAATAGAAATAAGAGTAGATAAAATCTTACGAGGTTGTTGAATAATGTGACATGCTATGGCAGGATTTCCGCTATAACTTGGTAAGCAGATGCATGCTGGTGCATGATTGTTTACGCGACATTCAGTATTCAAACCACATGTGCCTACGCATGGATCTTTACACTTATTATTAGTGCAAGCTTGGTTGCGGGGGCAGTCTGAATTCGTGACGCATTCGGGTCTACAACTCGTATATGGATCACCAAAATATTCTGGTAAACATGCACATGATCCTACACCATTACGTTCTCTACAAACAGAGTTTGCACCACATGGCGATGGATTGCAAGGATTGCGTTCTTCTTCAATAGGTTGAACAACTGTAATATTACCCGCGTTATTTTCTAATAACAAATCTAGTTTATATCTAGCTTAAATAGGTTTTTATATTTCATTTAATTAAATTCTCATGTAGCTATAGGTAAAATAGATTTCTTTTGAAAGTTAGATAGTTAGCGAAACGCAAGACTTAAACATAATATAAGACGTCTTACTTGGTACAATCAAGCACCCAGCAAATGGATCTCCTGTATAACCAGCAAGACATGAGCAAACCGGAGCATGTTTAATAACAATGCATGTTGCTTGACCGCCACAAGATCCAGGACAAGGATCTTTGCAGCGTTCATTTACACATGCTAAATTTCCAGGACACTCAGCATTTATAGAACATTCAGGGCGACAGTTAGGAGATCGTCCTATATAATTTGGCAAACATGAGCATGCTGGTGTATTAGCAGTAACACGACATTGCGAGTTTGGACCACATGGTGAAGGTACACAAGGATTTCCAGTAGGTCTTTCTGGTATAGGACGTTCTATAAAATAATGATAAGATGCAATACAATAAAAGTGGAGTTTTATAGTAATAGACAAGATATAGAGCAGGATATAACAGATGCTTACTTTCTTCTTGGATACATCGTATAAATGGATCTCCGGTAAATTCAGGAGAACAGCTACAAATAGGATTGTGATTGACCACTTGACAACGTGCATTAAAGCCGCATGTACCAGGACATGGATCCTGACATTTTTGGTTAATACACGCTTTGTCTTGTGAACAATCAGCACTGATCATGCATTCAGGTCGACATGCAGGGGGTGAACCAATATAATTTGCTTGACATGAACATACCGCGTGTCCATTGACAACGCGGCACTGGCTGTATGGTCCACAAGGTGATGGTTGACACGGGTCAACAGATTTTTCTTCTGTGACTAATGGAAATAAATCATTAGGAAAATAAGATAAAGATAAGAATAAAAAGAAATTAAGAATATGTTAAGAGAACATACTAATTGGTGGTGGATGACATGATGCAAGAGGATTTCCTGTATATCCTCGTATACAGAAACATGTTGGCGCATGATTGTTTATTCGGCATTCGGCATTTAAACCACATGTTCCAGGGCAAGGATCTCGGCATTTATTATTTATGCAAGCTCTATTTCTGGGGCAATCAGTGTTTAATATGCATTCTGGTTGGCAACCAGTATAGGGATCCCCGAAATATTCAGGTAAACAAACACAAGAACCAGCGCCGTTTCGTTCTTTGCAAATAGCATTTGATCCACAAGGAGATGGTTCACAGGGTCTTTGTGGGGCTTCAACCGGTTGGGTAACTAAAATTTTTTATCATATACGCTACCCTAAAGTTATTTTCTTTGCAGTAAATATAGCTTACTTGGAATTACTATACAACCACCAAATGGATCGCCAGTATAACCTGATATGCAAGTACAAATTGGCGAATGTTTAACAACCAAACATGTAGAATAAGGACCACATGATCCAAGACATGAGTCTTTACATCTTTCATTTTGACATGCAAGATTACCAGGACATTCAGCGTTTATAGTACATTCTGGTCTGCAATTTGGTGCACGACCTATATAGTTTGGTAAACATGAACATGCTGGCGTATTGCCAATAACGCGACATTGTGAATTCGGGCCACATGGTGAAGGTATACAAGGATTTCCGCTTGCTTCTGGTACAGGTCGTTCTAAAATGCAAGATCATGCAAAAATAATAGCAATAGTAATTTAGAAATAAACAATAAAATGAATGAATCATTAGTAAGTAAGTAAGTAACGCTTACTTTCTTCTGGAATACATCGTACAAAAGGATCTCCAGTAAATTTAGGAGAACAGCTACAGATAGGATTATGATTAACTACTTGACAACGAGCATTGAAACCGCAAGTACCAGGACATGGATCTTGGCATTTTTGGTTAATGCAAGTTTTATCTTGTGAGCAATCTGTACTAATCATGCATTCGGGTCGACATGAAGGTGGAGAACCAATATAGTTTGTTTGGCATGAGCATACAGCGTGTTCGTTTATAACGCGACACTGGCTATATGAGCCGCACGGCGATGGTTGACATGGTTCTCTAATTGGTGATTCTGTTACAACTAGATAGTAAGAATAGATATGTAAGAAAATGAATAGATTTGTCTTAAGAGAAAGGTAGATATAAAGTCTTACTGGGTGTTGGTGTAAGATGGCAAGAACCTAGTGGATTTCCAGTGAACCCAGGTAGACATGTACAGAGAGGAGCATGGTTATTTACACGACATTCAGCGTTAATGCCACATGTTCCTCTACACGGATCGCGACATTTATTATTCACACATGCTTTATCTCTAGCGCAATCAGTATTAAGTACGCATTCCGGTCTACAACCTGTGTATGGATCACCGTAATACTCTGAAATGCAAGTACAAGAGCCTGCTCCATTACGTTCACGGCATTCGGAATTTGCGCCACAAGGTGATGGATTACATGGATTTCTCGGCGCTTCAATTGGTACTGAAACGTTTTATTAACAATTATTAATTGTTACTAATGTTACTACCAGTTCCGTAATTATTTGTTTAGTTATCTTTTTCCGTTTTTATTAAGATTTTAGTACATTTTAATAATTATATTTATTCCTTCGTATGCATTACACATTCTGTCTAGAATGCCTATATACGCTGTATTATAACAGTAAAGCAGACGAGAATTCTTCGTGCGGCAAACAGTATATAGGTCACACAGGAAACAAGTGTTTCTAAAAACGACGTATATTCACTTTCTTTTCTAACTATAAATTGTAATAAGAACTAGAATATTTCACGTTTTAACTATCGTATTAAATGTTCAAACATATTTCTAAAACACCACTGTAAGTTTTTTTTTTAATTATTTAAACTTCGTATAAATTCAACAAAATCAAAACTTTATTTTATTATTTAGCTTATTGTTGAATATTATACGAAACTTTATTATAAGCTACTATTGTCTGATAAATTACGACAACAAAACTACCAACACAAGCAGTACGGTTATTAGGACAGTCAGTAGTTTGTACACAATCGAATCGACAGCTTGTACACGGTTCAAAAGAGCCAACTGGAAGGATTTTTCAAATCTTCTCAGTAGGAACATTTATAGTGAAGGAACAGTAAAAAATGGAGAAATATTCAATATAGTACGCTGTTAAAAAATTGCGTTTTCAATTTACCTAAATTAAAATACAATAAAAGTAATTTTAAATATATATTCTGAAAATCGTAAACAAATAGAAAATCTAAAATTACCCAGAACCTTTGTTGAATACAACATGCTACTAAAGAGATAAAAGTCTTACCTTGAATAATACTGCAACCAGAAAATGGATCGCCTTCGTAACCAGGAATACAGGTGCAAATTGGATGATGATTTTGTCCTGCGCATTGGGCATTAATCCCACATGAACCAGTGCATGGATCGCGGCATTTGTTATTCACGCAAGCCAAGTATGATGGACAGTCTTGGTGAATGACACATTCGGGACGGCAGTTGGGTGGTGCTCCTAACATGCCGGTCTGACAAGAGCAGACTGGTCTTGAATCGATCACGCGACATTCTGAATTGGATCCGCAAGGCGATGGCATGCATGGGTTGATTGGTCTTTCGTCCATTTTTGGTGCTATTCAAATATTAAATATTTAGTAAAGACGTTTCAGTCATACTACTCTATTATGGCATTTTATATAAAGTCAACCACTTGTACTATTTTGACTGCCACTTGGCAATATTAATCGATAAAATGGGCTTTGATACTTTCAACGAAAAATGCTATAAGACTTACATTCTTTAATGCATCGTATAAATGGATCACCAATAGAGTTTGGTGCGCAACTGCAAATTGGATTGTGATTAACAACTTGGCAGCGTGCTTCTAAACCACATGCACCCGAGCATGGATCCTGACACTTCAAATTGATGCATGCTTTATTATGAGGACATTCAGAGCTAACTACACATTCGGGTCGACACGCGGGGGGTGAACCTAGGTATCCAGTTTGGCACGAACACACAGGATGACCATTACTCAATCGACAATTGCTGTTAGATCCACAAGGAGATGGTTCACAAGGATTTTGCGGTACTTGTACTAAACAAAAATAAAAAGATAAATAAATTAGTATTTTGGGCAAGTATGTTCTATATTCATAAATAGCAAATATCGCGGCTATGATAAACAACAATAAAGCATTGCCTTTCTATTTTGTTGTGTAGGTAATTTTCAAAAGTTATAATTCAACAGATTCTGTTCTAAGATTGGAGAAATTCTGTGTATTTACCTGAAATTGCTTCTTGTCGACATGATGAAAATGGGTTCCCTTCATATCCTGGTAGACAAGTACAAGCAGGAATGTGATTTACAACGCTGCATTCAGCATTAGTTCCACATAATCCTTGACATGGATTTCTGCAATGTTGTGATATACAAGCAAGATTGCTAGGACAATCTGAATTGATGATACATTCAGGACGACATCCACCCGCGTATGGGTTGCCAACATATGGTGGGATACAAGTGCAACGTGCTACATCATTTTGTACAGAGCATTGCGCATTATCTGCACATGGCGTTGGAACACATGGACTGATTGGCGTCGGTGCTGCAGAAAATGACCAAATTTTACAAATCATTCTTATAAATTAAATATCTTAACAATTATGTTAGGCCACAGGTATTTGGCAAAATAAAAAGAAAACAACTTACTCTCTTGTAGTTTGGAACATCCGATGAACGCATCTCCTTCAAAACCAAGTACACAACTGCAATATGGTGTGTGATTAACAACATTACATTTTGCATTTAGACCGCAACTCCCAGGACATGGATTTATACATTTCTCTCTGACACACGCTTTGTCTTGTGAACATTCTTGGCTAATACTGCATTCCGGGCGACAATTAGGTGGATTTCCAATATAGTTAGCAATACAAGAGCAAACAGGTCTGCTACGTTTAATTTGGCAGATAGAATTAGGTCCACATGGTGATGGAACACATGGATTTTTTGGTTCTTTAGGTTCTTTTTCTTCATATATAGCAAGAGCGCAGTTTGAAAATGGATCACCTTCTAATCCAGCTGGACAGCTACAAATTGGATTATGGTTGATGACATTGCAGTTTGCGTTTACTGCACAAGTTCCTGGACATGGGTCCATGCATTTTTGATTGATGCAAGCTTGAGTTTGTGAACATTCAGAGCTAACAATACATTCTGGTTTACATGTGGGTGGAATTCCTTTATAGCCTGGTAAGCAGGAACATGTCGCGAAATTTTGTTGTGACACCAAACATCTACTGTATGGTCCACATGGTGATGGATCACATGGGTTCTGCGGTTTTCCAGTTGGTATAGATGTTATAGGTTTAAATGGATAGCACGATACAAATGGATCACCGGAGCAATCTGGTGGGCAGAAGCAAACAGGGAAATGGTTAACTGTTTCACACTGAGCTCCAACACCACAAGCTCCTGCGCATGGATCTTCACATTTGTTGTTGATACATGCTTTATTGAATGGACATTCTGTATTAAGAACACATTCCGGTCTGCAAGCTAACCAAGGATTACCAAAGAATCCAGGCTTACACATACAAGATAATGTACTGTTAGCTTGTTTACATAATGCGTTCGAGCCGCATTGTAAGTTCTGGCATGTAGACGGTTTTGGTTGAGTGACTAAAACAATTATTGCATTAGATAGTGTTTTAGAATAATATATAATTAAATTATAAACTGGGATGAAAAATATTACTTACTTTCATTAGGTAGAGAGCAATATTCGAATGCATTGCCGTAATAACCTTGCATACAACTACAAATAGGTGTATGTGCAACAGCCATACATTGTGCGTTAACTCCGCATGATCCTGGACATGGATCTCTACAAGCTTGTCCCAAGCATGCTTTATTAAAAGCACAATCGGAGTTGATAAGACATTCTGGTCGACACCGTGGATCTAAATAACTACTGGGCCCCATACATGGATCACAAATAGCCACTTGTCCACCATATACACTGCATTCTGAATCTGCTTCACATGGTGATGGCGTACAAGGTTTTGATACGTTTGCGTACGGTGGTAAATAAGCTGCACAAAAATGTTGTCATAATTATAGAGAAAATCGACTAATAAATCCAACTTACGCATTGTAACACATTGGAAGTAAGGGTCACCAATGAAGTCATCGGCACAAACACAAGCAGCCACGTGATCCTTAACAGAACATGTTGCATGCAGCCCACAAATAACACCCATTTTACATGGGTTTTTACACTGATTTTCCCAACAAACTTTAGTGCTTGGACAATCCGAATTAATAACACATTCCGGTTGACAACCAAACTGCGGATCTCCATGAAAATCTGACAGACATGAACAAACTGCACGGTTTCTCATGACTTGACAAACAGTATTTGGACCACAGGGTGACGGTAAACATGGATTATCTTTTGGTAGTGGTATTGGTAATATGTAACATCTTGCTAGTGGATTACCCGTAAATCCATGGTCACATGTACAAACTGGATGATGCTTTTCAACACGGCAGTTTGTATTTATACCGCATGATCCTGGACATGGGTCACGACATCTGTATCCCATACATGCTTGGTGGTTATCACAATCATCGTCAATCAAACACTCATGGTCATGACAGCCATCAATGCTAGCTGGATCACCTCGAATACCATCAGGACATCTACACACTGGATCTCCTTGTGGAGAAACTACACATAGGGCATTTGGTCCGCATGGATTTGGCAAACATGCATTTTCTGGATGTACACGACAACCTGAATATGCGTCTCCAATATAACTAGGTCTACAGTAACACTGTTCCTGATTATTGACAACATAACAGTCAGCATTAACACCACATGGTCCAGGTTGGCAAAGTGACGGTGCGATTGTAGGTTCAGAACAACTACGATATGGATTTCCTACTGTTCCTGGTGGACAGAAGCATGCTGGTTCATTATGTGGATCACATTGAGCGCCTTGTGCACATGGATTTGGTTCACATGGATTTCTTTGTTCAATACAACCTCTGATTGTATTTGGACTTTCTAAGTACCCAGACAAACATGTGCACTTTGAAAAGCCGTTGCTTAGTATGGTACACTGGGTGTTTGGCCCACATGGTGATGGATCACAAGGGTTTTGAGGTAAGATGCATAATTTTTCTGGTGGATTTCCTTCATACTCTGGTAAACAGAAGCAAATGGGATTGTTTTTAACAATTCGGCAACCTGCATTTGGCCCACACAGATTCGGTGGACATTCTTCTCCTTCAGGAACTGAAAAATATCAACACGGTTAATCATAAATTAAATATATAGAAAAATAAATAACATACTGCAATTTTTGAATGGATTGCCAGTCAATCCCTTCGGACAGAAACATATTGGGTTCCCATTATCAATTTCACACATAGCGTTAATGCCACATGGATTAGGATCACATGGATTTGTTGGTGCATGACAACCTGTTGCAGCGTTTCCTTCATAACCGATCAAACATTTGCAAACTGCTTTATGGTTAAAAACGTCGCACACAGCGCCTGGACCACAGTTACATGGTGATGTGCATTTACCATTTACACATGCCTCAGTTGATTCACATTCGCTATCTGAACGACACCCTTTTACTATGAAATAAATCACAAACAAATATTTATTTATATTGATCGCATTAAAATTTTAGTATATAGTACCTCTAGCACACTGCACATATGGATTTCCAAGATAACCATCACGACAACTACATTTAGCTCCATGATTATCGGCAAAGCAATCAGCATTTTCTCCGCATGAATCTTCAAAACATGGATTAATACATATTCTATTCAAACGATCACATAATTTATTTGGTGGACAATCTTCGTTATATTGGCAAATTGGTTTGTAATCTACAACTGAAATAAGAAACATCATATTATTTCAAAATTAATTTTAACCGGTATTTTAGTAACAGATTATAATAAATCAACATCAACCACTTTTGACATATATGGCTTAAATATAATTTAAAGAAAAAAAATCTATAATAATTATTTCAAAACCAATTAATATTATTAATAATATATAAACCTTAAAACATACAGTATATTAAAACACACTTGAATTGCCCCAATTAACCGAAAGAGAATAATATGTAATAATTTAAAGATGGATTACGAATATATATAATCTCCTCGACTGGCAGGTTACGTTATGTTTGATAAAGAATAAATATTAAAATCGATTGTATAAGACAGACACAAAATTACCGCTAACAATTATAATAAATCATCATCAACCAATTTTGGCATATATGGCTTAAATATAATTTAAAGAAAAAAATCTATAGTATTAATTATTTCTAAATCAATTAATATTATTAATAATATTTAGCAATAGGAAAAAGAAAATATTGTGTACCTGGTACACATCCCACGTAACCGTTGCCTTGGAATCCTTCAGCACAGCTACAATCTGATCCATGGTTGGTGTTGATACAAACAGCATGATGTGCACAAGGATTGTGCACATCACACGGTCGTTGGCACGCATTTCCAATGCAAGCTTCAGTCAATGGACAGTCATTGTTGCTAATGCAACTCACTATACATGAACACGGTGCAGAAAAGACGGAATTTAGAAGAAGACTTGTTTATAATACATAAATAATGAAGTGTGCAAGTGTAAAATCTAAAGTTTTAGTGTTTTATATTAAATTTACAATATTTATATGTATATACGTACACTTAAATCATAAACAAACATTGATTGTTCTAAACATATTTCCGATCGTTATTTAAAATATTTAAATATTAAGAATTAAAAAGTACCATTTCAGTTAAATAAAGTTATTTGTTTATTATATCAGTTTCAATTGGCATAATCTAGATTTGCTCTTAGAGCGAGCAGTATTCGAGTGCTCTGAATACAACCGAGACCAACCAATCGAAAATGCAATTAGTGCCAAATCTAGGCATTATTTAAAGGCACTGGACGCTAGTTTTTTAAGTCGCCAAACACCAAATTTGCGGTTTTAAATTTTTACACCAGGTTATTATATATTATAAATTGTTGAATTTAGTGAAAATGAAGAGAATTTTGTGAAATCTATACGTGTAATAATTACAAAATATGTACATAAACGTTTTTTTTTTTTTGTACTATTTTAATTTTTTATATATATGTAGGTATGACAAACAATTTACGTATAAACATTACAAATTTCCATGATATTATGTGATGTATTTTAGTATCTTACATGATTGTGATTTGATGCATTTAACAGCCGGATTTCCTTCATAACCCATAGGGCATGTACATATTGGCCTGTGCATCTTGGCTTGGCATTTAGCCGACGTAGCACAGGCGTTAGTGAACTCACACGGATCCTGACAAACTGCCATAAAACATGCCTCGGACTCTAAACAATCAGAGTCCGACTCACACGGTTGTGGGGTTTTGAGCATGCCAGGCTCTATATGAATGTACATCAAATACAAAATTATAAACAATTTCTTTTATTATATTTGAAGTATATTTGAAATTAGCGCTCAAGTTATTTGTTTTTAGTTATTTAAAAAAGGAGAGGATGAACCTCTTTAGGAAATTAAACTGGACATTAATTGTGCATATTAACCCAGCATTGATTTTAGTTTTCTTATTATTAACAATACATTAATTGTCTTTCTTCCCGAATAGATTTCCTGTACAGCTGTATTTTTTTGTATCGTTAGTTCTAAAAAAATGTAAAGCCTCTGTTCGATTTAACTATGTATAATGAAAAGCAATTATTTTTTTAGTCCAAAAGTTATGTTAATTACTATTTCAAATATATTTCAAATTTGGTATAAAATTGATAGTGTAATGTATATTACAATTAGAGTAAACTGAGTCTTTAAGGATCTCACTGACATTGCCAACGAAATAGAGAAAGCATACCCTACGAAGGGATTTGGCCCTTAAGCCATGGCAAAGTTTAGGTTGTTGAGGGGAGGGGGGCAGATCAAGAAAACACTTTCGGTGAATTATCTGGAACTATCCTTCAGCGGTTATTTGTTTTTTTTTTTTAACGTCAGCGAGGCCCCTAAAGACTCAGTTTTACCTACAATTATATTATATTATATATTATATATATATATATATATATATATATATATATATATATATATATATATATATATATATATATATATATATATATATATAACTACGAACTACTAAGCCAGTTCAATATTTACACAAAGTTAGGTATACCTTTTCGACATTTGTTGGAATCGGAACCAGGTAAACATATACAATAGGCTGTGTGGTTAGCAACTGAACATAGTGTATGACTTCCACAAAAACCTCCTTCAATGACACATAGATTAACACAGTGGTCATTGCGACAGCCTTCTGACGAGGGACAGTCAGTATCAATTGTGCAAGTCATATTAGTACCAATCTGTGTTTGTGTTGTCAATTCTGTTAATTCTACTGTAGTATTTAGTATTGGGAATTTGTCTGTTTTTGTCTGTGTTAAACCGTCTTCAGTTGATGTGTCTAGTGACACGGGTATAGTCTCCATTGTTATATCACTTGATGAAGTTGGAATTGTTTCAGTTATATTTTGTTCTGATTCTACTATTTTATGCGTAGTAAAATATTGAGTTGTCGCTTCAATAATGCTTAACGACTGTTCTGTAGTTTCTATTTCAGTAGGTTTGAAAGTCGTAACCACTGTTGTCCTTGATTCTGATTCAGTTTCACCCGCTGTTGCAACCGTTTCAGTAGTTAATTTTAATTCTGTAGTATTGGTGTCTGTTGTGCTCAAATCTATCGACTGCGTAACTTCACCAGTTTTCGTAGCCAATTGTGTTTCTGTTATTGTTCCTGTACTTGTTTTACCAATGGATTTAGAGGTCTGTGTTTCTACAGATATTGAGTAACTTGTACGTGGCAGTATGGACTCGGTGAATTCAGCTGGTGAACCGGAAGTCGTAGGAATCTTTACTGTAGTACCAGTATATGCTTCAGTAGTAATGGATTCTGTTGACATCATATCTGGTGTTTTATTCTCATTTAAAAGAACCTTAACAGTAGAAACTTCTTCTGGAAAATCTGTGGCAAATTGTATTGAAGATTTTGTAGAGGATTCGGTCAATATTAGCATAGTACTTGTATCAATATTTTGGTTCGGTGTTTTTGTGGTGTCTCGGTTTAAAATTGTTGAACTACTGCTTGACTCTAGTGATATAGATTCGGTTGTTTCGAGTTCTAGCGTTGGTACCGTATTGGTTTTCTGTATACTTTTTATTGTAGTTGTTACTTCTGATGGTATTGAAAATGTGCTAAGTTTTACAATCGCTTCAGTGAGTTCAGCGATTGGAGTAATTGTTTCTGGTGATGTTATGCCATTAGTAGATATTTGTTCAGAAAATTCAGTAGGCTCTATTATATCATTTTCAGAAGTGGTAGTAGCAGCATCTTGATAGGAATATGTTGTACGATCTTGAGTCAATGAAGATTCAGTTGTTTTCTGCCTATTTTCTAACATAGTCGTCATCTTTGTTTGTATAAAATATGTAGCAGGTGTTACAATAGCTTCTGTTGGTTCAGTGATTGATATTTTTATTTCTGGTGATGTGTTTGCGTATGTTTCAGTCTCAGGTATTATATCTATTGAAACTTCTGAAGTTATGCCATTAGTAAATAGTTGCTCAGAAAAGTCTGTTGTTGTTTTAATTTCTTTGTCAGTTGCCTCTATTAGATCATTTTTTGGAGTGGTAGTATTAATATCTAGATATGAATTTGTTGTACTACCTTGTGTAATAATATTTGTTTCTATTGTTGTAACTACTGAAGGAATCTCAAAAGTACTAGGAGTATTAATTTCTTCTGCTGTATATGTAGGCTCAGTTACAAAATTATCATTTGTTTGACTTGATTCAGTAATAGCAACTGTGCTTGCTGCATGTGATCTATTTGCAATTGTTTCTAATTTGGTTGTATCGAATGAATCTGGTGTAGAACTAGTTACAGAAACTCTTTCTTTTACAGTTCCAGTAACGATCTCAGGCAGCGTGGTTAGTTTTATGCTAGTTGTAGTCTTGAACTTAGTTGTAACATCTTGATCATTAGTTTGGTCAGTATTCGTAGCAAAACTAGTAGAATCAAGTGTTGTGGTTGTTTCAAAAGACTCTGTATTCTGTCTAGTGAGTGATGCCGCTGGTAAAGAGGTCACATTTTCATTTGATGTTTTGATAGAGTCAGTAAAAATGTCTGTAGTTTCTGTACTACTTTGTTTTGTAAATATATCTGATGATGTATATGGTAAACTTGTTTCTGTACTTAAGGTGAATGGTGTGTTGTCTGTTAGAGTAGCAGTAGAAGTTGTTTCTAGTGGACGTGAACTTGATTTTGAATTAAATGATGTATTTTCTGATTGTGTAGTACTGGTCATTGTTTGTAATGGAAGAGTAATTGTTTCAAATTCTACAGGTCTGTTAGATGTTGTTACTGTGTTCGTTAAATCTTCACCTGGAGCTGCAGTGTTAGCCTGTGTCTGTGTATTAGTTAGTGCAGGTAACAAAGTGGTAGTGCCAATTTCTATCCCAAAAAAGAAATAAAATTACATTTGTTAACGTTAATAAGAAAAATTACGAATTTAGTGTTTTAAATATGAAAAACAAAAACTATATCTACGTATTTAAAAAAAATATTATATAGTACATACATAGATTAAAAATTAATATACAAAGTTACAAAATGCAAACAACTAAACCGTGCATACAAAAACCAATAAATACTATCACACCAAATCTTCAATCGATGCATACATACATTTAATATATAATTAAGGTAATACTATACGAAATCGTGCACTAGTGCTTAACTTAAATACATGTGTATATACATAATTAAGTTGTGCATTATCGTGTTGCTATTTTTGAAGCCCATTCTAGATTATACAAGAATTGCAGCAACTTTTCTTGCGCAAGTACTTGCAGCAATAAATGCTTAATATAAAACAAAAATTGCATTAAAACTTGCAGCTCCGGTTAATACTATGCAAATATTGTTGCAACTTCAGAAAATTCAAATTACTGCAATTCTTGCGTAGTTTAAAACGAGCTTTAGTGATAAAAGTGAAGGCTTGGAATAAGAAGGATAATTTAAAAGATGTGTAATTGTTTAAATGAGTGTGACTTGAAGTGTATTTATAATATTTATAAACATGATACAATTAAACGTGTATTTATAATTTCAAAATGTAGTATTTTGAATAAGTGAAAACAAGTTAAAATTTGATACGTACGATAATGTAATAATCCTTTTCGTCTCAAGTTGTAGCTATGCTTTATGGTAAAAAAATGAGGGTATTTTGGGTGAACGCTGGGATAAAAAGGTAACAAAACAGCAACACATATGACTGATGCATTTGGTAGCAGATTAAAAATATAGAATTTGAAAACCATATAAATGTTTGCACTGACCTTTTATGCAAGCTCCTGTTAATGGATTACATTTCACTCCTGGTGGACAGTGTTCACATCCAGTGATAATTAATGGTTGTTCTTCTAAAACATACAGAAATTCGAATAAATAACCGAATCGATTATAGTTAATCAAGTTAAGTCAGCAGTATATTAATAAAATGTAGATGTTTTTATATTTGAGAGCAGCAAATTTGGTTGCTCGTAATTTTACCTTTAAGGACACAGTTGCAACCATCACATACAAGATTGGATCGACAATCATCATGTTTTTGGCATTGACAAACTGTTAACAAGTTATTATATTTTCAATATTACAATCGTTTGGAGCTATGACAATTCTAAGCAGAACATCATCACTTACCCTTTACACAGACTGGTTGATGGTTTAATACTTGACAATCTTGTTGGATACTACATGGATTTGATTCAACACAAGGATTCCGACATAAAGCTTGAATACATGCTTGTTGCGATGGGCAGTCTGAATGTGAAGTACAGCTTATCTCTATAGATTAAATAGTTTTTGTAGAATAAAAACAGAAAAATAAAACATAGTAGACATATATATATATATATATATATATATATATATATATATATATATATATATAAAAAATTATTTAAAAATAATAAATTTTAAACCATAAAGTAAACATATACATATATAAATTAAAAATCACAAAAACATGAAGCAAATAAGCTGGAATAATAAAAAAGATCAAAGCATTTATACAAGTGTTACAATATTTACAATTGGTGCCTTTTAAGCATCCACAACCATTATGAATGTGTTAATAAATACATTGTGAAAAACTAACAGCATGAACCATCACCCTATATAGCTATTTACATTTTGTATAATATTGAAGGTGTATGTATATAATACTAATAATGTAGACATAAAACATCCAAATCCATGAACAGACACATTTCATATCTGCTATACACTACATGACCATGCGCTAGACGAGAAAAAATACGTCAAATCTCCGATTTTCAGCCTCATGCAACTGCAAACAGTGGAGGCTGCAGTGACGATTGGTACATGCTTGCGACAGTACATAATCTTCATCAAAATAAAAATGTCAGGTTCCATAAGTGTGCGAGCGTAAAGTGAAAACTCCCAAAAGATAATTAAAACTCTAACATATTATGTTTACCTGGAAATATTCTACAATCAACTACGACTTGGCTCCCAAATAGTGGACACAGACACACGGGAAAGTGTTCAAATGTTTTACAGTTAATGCTTTGAACACAAGGTTTGTAATAGTCACATGGATTTATACAGTTACCATGAATGCAACTTTGATTACTAAAACAGTCATCTTGGTGATTGCACAATACAAGTGACCCTGTTGAAGGTAGTGTCAGTGATTCTATGTACGTCATTGTAGTAGCTTCAGTTTCTAAGTCAGTGGTTCTTATTTCTAATCCTTCGGTTACTATTTCTGAAGTTATTGTGTAACTAGGTGTTGTGTACTGTTCCGATGGAAGTTCAGTGTATACATCTGTTTTATTTTCAGTTAATGTAGTCAAATATTCAAATATTTTATCTGTATTTAATGATTCAGACGATACAAAATTACTAGAAGTAGTTTGTTCAGTTGCATTAAATAATACAGTTGTTTCATTTACAGTTGGAGCAAAGCTCGTAAATGCACCTTCCGATGTGGTAATATAACTTTTTGTACTTGGTTCCGGTGTTATTGTGTATATACTACTTGAACTTTCAGTTGCTTGTTCACTAACACCAGGTGAAAATGAGCTTTTAGGTGTAGTGATGTGTTCTGATGCAATTGGAGATACTGTAGTTGTTTGTTCATTTATACCAAGTGAAAATGTTGATTCAGGTGTTGTTACATGACTTCCAATAGTACTGGTTATATTTTGTTCCAATGTATCTGTGTATTGTGTATTCGTACTGTACGTGTTTTGTTCACTAACACCAAGTGAAGAAGATTTTTCGGAAGCAGTAGCGTAATTTACAGATGTAACAGTTGTATTTTGTTCCGATATAAATGAAACGAGTGTGGTTTCTTCAGGTGTCATTCCGTATGGTGTATTTGTGCTGGAAGTTGTTTGTTCAGTAACACCAAGTGATATTTTAGGCGTAGTTCCGTAACTTTTGGAAGTATCGGTTGTACTTATTTCCAGTGTTATTGGATACAATGTACTTGAATTAGGAGTTGCTTGTTCACTACTACTAGGTAAAGTTTCGTATGTATTGTTTTCCGATGTTACTATATAAGGTATATTTGTACTGGGTGTTGTTTGTCCTAGAAGAACTGTTGCATTCCTATTGTCTATTGTAGTTATGTAACTGCCTATAGTACTGGTTTCATTAGGTTCTGCAATTTCCGTATATTTTGTAATTGAAACTGGAGTTGTTTGTTCACTCGCAGTAAAGTCGCTTTCAGAAATGTCAGTTGTATCTGTAATTGTGTATATGATACTAGAACTTGATTTTGTTTGTTCACCAATTGAATATGATTTTGCAGTTGAAGTTTCCACATCTTTAGATGTACTTTGTTCTGGTGTTATTGTATATGGTGCAATAGGTGTTGTTAGTTCACTCAAATTATGCGAATATGTTTTTTCAGATATGATTATATAAGGTGTACTCGAAGTAATTGTTGTTTGATCTCTTATAGTAGGTGAAGATACATCTGCACGAGTCATGAAACTTGTGAAACTACTGGTGGTATCTTCTTCCGACGTTAAACTGAATGTAGTTTTGTCGCCGCTAGCACTAAGAGAAGAAGAACTTTCCGGTGTTATAGGGTTGACAATTTTCGAACTGGTTGTAACATCAAGTGAAACTGAATTTTCAGATGAAGTTATATTACTTACCAATGGGCTGACTGTACTTTGTTCTGGAGTTACTGTGTATAGTGTACGTGAACTCAGTGTACTTGGTTCACTAACGTCAGGCGGCGAAGAATTTCCGGATGTAGTTAGATATTTTTCAGAAGTACCAATTGTATTTTGTTGTGGTATTATTGTGTACGTTGTACTAGAACTAAGTGTTGTTGGCTCACTAACACCAGGCGACAATGATTTTTCAGTTGTAGTTAGATATTTTTCAGAAGTTCCAGTTGTACTTTGTTCCGGCGTTTTTGTGTATACTGTACTAGAACTAAGTGCTGCTTCACTAACACTTTCGGATGTAGTCAGATATTTTTCAGAAGTTTCAGTTATACTTTGTTCCGGTGTAATTGTGTATACTGTACTAGAACTATATGTACTTGGTTCACTAACATCAGGCGGCAAAATATTTTCAGTTGTAGTTAGATATTTTTCGGAAATACCAGGTGTACTATGTTCCGGTGTTATTGTATATATTGTATTAGAACTAAGTGTTGTTGGTTCTCTACCAAGCGATAAAGATTTTTCAGATGTAGTAAAATATGTTTGAGAAGTTTCGGTTATACTTTGTTCTGGTGTTATTGTGTATATTGCAGAACTAACCGTACTTGATTCACTAACACCAAGCGATAATGATTTTTCGGAACTAGTAAGATATTTTTCAGAAGTACCAACTGTACTTTGTTCCGCTGTTACTGTGTATATTGTACTGGAACTAAGTGTTGTTGGTTCAATAACACTAGACGAAAATGATTTCTCGGATGTAGTTAGATATTTTTCAGAAGTACTAATTGTATTTTGTTGTGGTGTTATTGTGTACGTGGTACTAGAACTAAGTATTGTTGGCTCACTAACACCAGGTGACAATGATTTTTCAGTTGTAGTTAGATATTTTTCAGAAGTTCCAGTTGTACTTTGTTCCGGCGTTTTTGTGTATACTGTACTAGAACTAAGTGCTGCTTCACTAACACTTTCGGACGTAGTCAAATATTTTTCAGAAGTTTCAGTTATACTTTGTTCCGGTGTAATTGTGTATACTGTACTAGAACTATGTGTACTTGGTTCACTAACATCAGGCGGCAAAACATTTTCAGTTGTAGTTAGATAGTTTTCGGAAGTACCAGGTGTACTATGCTCCGGTGTTATTGCAAATATTATGTTAGAACTAAGTGTTGTTGGTTCTCCACCAAGCGACAAAGATTTTTCGGATGTAGTAAAATATGTTTGAGAAGTTTCGGTTATACTTTGTTCTGGTGTTATTGTGTATATTGCAGAACTAACCGCACTTGATTCACTAACACCAGGAGATAATGATTTTTCGGACGTAGTAAGATGTTTTTCAGAAGTACCAACTGTACTTTGTTCCGCTGTTACTGTGTATATTGTACTGGAACTAAGTGAAGCTGGTTCAATAACACTAGACGAAAATGATTTCTCGGATGTAGTTAGATATTTTTCAGAAGTACCAGGTGTATTTTGTTCCGGTGTTATTGTGTATATTGTTGGTTCACTAACACCAGGTGACAATGACTTTTCGGATGTAGTAAGAATTTTGTCAAAAGTGCCACTTGTACTTTGTTCCGGTGTTAATGTGTATAGTGTACTTGAACTAAACATTCCTTCGCTATCATCAAGCGATATTGATTTTTCGGTGGTAGTTAGATATTTGTCTGAAGTACCAGGTGTACTTGGTTCCGGTGTTATTGTGTATGATGAACTAGAACTAAATATTGTTTGTTCACTAGCACCAGCCGAAAATGATTTTTCGGTTGTTATAAAATATTTTTCAGAAGTACCTGCTGTACTTTGTTCCGGTGTTATCGTGTTTATTGTACTAGAAATAGATGTTGCTTGTTCACTTATATCAAGTGAAGATATTTCTCCAGGTTTTGTTCCATAAATATCGAAACTACTGGTACTTTTATCCGGTAAATTTGTATATGTTTCAGTTGTACGTGTTGTTAGTTCACTACCAAGTGAATATATACTTTCAGAAGTGTCACTTCGAGAAGAATCGGCTATACTTTGTTCCGTTGTTACTAGATATTGTACACCTGAAGTCATTGTTGTTTCTTCATTAGAACCAGATGTAGATGAACCTTCGAAAGTAGTCTCGTAACTTGTAGAAGTGCTGTATTTACTTTCTCCTGTTGTGCTTTGTTCTGGTGTTATCGTATATATTGTACTAGAAATAGGTGTTGTCTGATCACTTATACCAAATGAAGATAATTCTTTAGGTTTTGTTCCATAACTTTCGAAACTGCTGGTACTTTTTTCCGGTGTATTTGTGTATGGTTCACGTGTACTTGTTAGTTCACTAGAACCAAGTGAAGTGTGACTTCGAGTAGTACCAGTTATACTTTGTTCCGATGTTACTGGATATTGAACACCTGAAAGAATTGTTGTTTTTTCATTACCATCGGTTGAAGTTGAACCTTCGAATGTAGTCTCGTAATTAGTGGAAGTACTATATGTACTTTCTTCTGTTGTAATTGGGTATTGTGAACCTAAAGTAAGTGTTGTTCGTATTATACCTTCCGGTGTAGTTATGTAACTTCTAGAAGTGCTACCTAAACTTTGTTCCGGTGTATTTGGATATTGTGTGCTTGAATATGAACTAACACCAGATGTAAAGAAACTTTCAGTCGTACTTATGTAATTTTTGGATGCGTCGGTCGTACTTTCTTTCGGGGTTATTGATGATAATTTTTCAGGCGTAGTCAAATAACTTTCAGAAGTGTTTGTTGTACTTTGTTCCGGTGTTATTGTGTAAAATGTAGTTGAACTGAGTGTTGTTTGTTCACTTACATGTGGTAAGGTAGGTATTTCAGAACTTGTGAGAATACTCATTGTACTCTGTTCTGGTGTCACTGTGTATAGGGCAGATGAGCTTTTAAGTGTAGTTATGCTAGAACTGTCTGTTGTGCTGTATTCTAATGTTATTGAGTTAACACTAGGCGTAAATAGACTTGTGGTATTGTAATGAATAGAAGTGTCGGTTTTACTTTTTTCCGATGTTATGGGGTATTGAGTTCCTAAAATTTCTGTAACATTCGACGTAATAGAACTTGTGGATATAGTTGTGTAGTTTTGGGAAGTACCAGCTGTACTTCTCTCAGGTGTAACTATAAATTGTTCATCGGAACTAACTGTTGTTTGTGTACTAAAATCGGTTGGAGATGAACTAGCGTTTGTGCTAATATAACTTGTGGCTGTAGCAATTGTGCTTTGTTCCGATGTACTTGGGTAATGTGTTGCTGGACTGATAGTTGATTTTACTCTAAAACCAGGCGTAGATATATTTTCAGATGTAAGGGTAACACTTCCGAGAGTACTAGTGATATCTTGTTCTGATATATTTGGTTTTTGTGTATCTGAACTAAATGTTGTTTCTTCACCAACACCAAGTGTAGGCGACCTTTCGGAAGTGCTCATATAACTTCTGTCAGTGAAAGTTGTGCTTTGCTCTGGTATAATTGTATAATGTGTTCCTGTACTTTCAGATACGGTAATGTAATTTATATTAGTGCCAGTTATACCCTGCTCTGTTGTTATTGATTGTTGTGTACCTACACTGAGTGTTGTTTGTTCATTAACAATTGACTTAGATGAGTTTTCGGGTGTGCTTATGTAACTTTTAGAGGTTTCAGTTGTACTTTTTTCTGGTGTAATTGGGTATTGTGTATCTGAACTAAGTGTTGTTTGCGTACTAAGATCAGATTCAGATGAACTTTCATGTTTAGTTATGGAACTAGCGCTAGTAATTTCCGGCGTTACTGTGTATTTAGTACTTGAACTTTGAATTGTTTGTTCGTTATAACCAAAAGTCGATGGGCTTTCTGGTTCAGTTACGTAACTTTCTATAGTAGTGGTTGTAATTTTCTCCAGTTCTATTGTATGTAAACTAAGTATTGCTGGTTCAGTAACTTCATCTGTACCGGTTTTACTTGTTTCCGGTGTTACAGTATATGGTGCTGTTTCATGAATACCAGTCTGAGCAGTGCTTAATTCTAAACCAACTGTGTTAGGTGCACTAAATGTTGTTTGGTCCCTAATGCTAGATGAAGATGAATCTTGAAGTGTTATTGCACTACTTTCGGAAGAAGTGGCTATAACTTCTTCTGGTGTTACTGTGTATGGTGTTCTGGAACTTATTGTTGTTTTTTCTTTTACAGTTGGAGAAGCTACAGTTGTAGATATAGTAGTTGAGAATATGTTTCCAGCTGTAGTTTCGTAATTTGTTGTGCTGATTTTACTTCGATCAGATGTACTTGTTTCTTCTGTTATATAAGATGACAAACTTTCAGATGATAAAGTGCTAGAGCTTTGGGTAACACCAGATACATTTTGTTCTGGCGTACTTGCACGGAACGTTGTTTCTTCAGAAGATAAACCTGAAGGCGTGGTTATGTAATCTTCGGAAGTACCGGTAGTATTTGATGCTGATGTGATTGTGAATAGTGTACCTAAATTGAATGTTGAAGAAGTTATACTTTTAGAAGTAGTTGTGGCATTGTGTGGCGGTGTAACTGTATATTGTGTAGTTGTACTAACGCCGACCGAAGACAAAATTTCAGAAGTACTGGTGGTTTCTTGTTCTGGTATACTTGTATATGGAATTGTTTTCTCAGTGATACTATGCGAAGATAAAGTTATGATACTTTCGGATAAACCACTATCACTTGATTCGTGTGAAATGAAATCTGTTGTTAATAATGTCGATTGATCTGTAAATTCAGTCACGTATGTTTCAGTGTTACTTTTATCTGATAGCGTATTGGATGCTTCAGTGACAGAGTGGTCTGCTGGTATAGTGACTGTATGGAAGTTACTAGTAATATTTGTTTTGTTAGTCATGTCAATAGAGTGCGTAGTAGAAACTTCTACGCGAGCATCTCGCGTTGTAGTAGTCGTTGTCGGTGTGGGATAGTTTTTTGAAATACTTTGTGTTGTCATATCTACATCAGTGACTGGTATCTCAGTAGCAGTTTGCGTTTGTGGTGTCGTTAGTGTATTTGTCGTCGGCAAACATTCTACAGAAGCATTTCCCACAAAACCAGATGGGCAAATGCATTTAGCCCTGTGTGCCTGTGTTATGCACTGAGATGCCTTGCCACAGTTGTTGGTGCAAAGGTCTACGCATACGCCTCTAATGCAGGCTTGTGCTTGTGTACACTCGGTATCCAACGTGCAGAGAACCTTGGTGCTGTTCAAATCTGCTGTGAATACAATATATACATACATAGATACAACAAAATATTTACAAATCTTGCAGATAATATTTACAATTTGATTTAGTTTTGGTAAAAATGCATTATGAGCTGATTATTTTGTTTTATCTTATAAGGTAAGTTTAACGTTTCATATGAGTGCAGTAATTATTAAGAATTATTTTTTATTATTATATTAGGTGCATATATTATGGCCTACAAGTCAAATATTGCTGTTAAATAATGTGTGAGTGAGCAAGTAGAACTTATAATATACAACATGTTGAAATATAGTGTCATGAAGTATAAGAATACAATAAACTGAGAAGAAACAGAAGGAAGAGGAAGGAATAAGAATATACTTGAATTAAATAGAAATTAATAAATAGAATTGTGGACGGTTTGTAGGTCAATCTTTATTTTGTTGAAAATAAAAATTAACGGCGTTGTAGCATATAAAAAGAGTAACTATATGTTGGAGGAGTCAGATGACCGCTTATAAACCGAAGCTATTCATCAGTAATAATATAGAGAACACAGACCTATGTTTTTTTTTTGTTTTTTTTTTAATTTGGACAACGATTGGTGGAAAAGTTTACCGTGATGTGTGTGTTTACCTTTGAGGCAGCCATATTTCGAGTCAGAGACAAATCCAGGGGGACAGAACTTGCAGATGGGCCTGTGATCTTCAACGAAGCATGGAGCGTCAGACGTGCAGGTGGCGGTCGCACACGGATCTTCGCAGCGGAAGTTTCTACAGGCCTGGTTGGAAGGGCAGCCACTATCTCGCAGGCAGATGGACAGGGAGGGATTGCAGTTTCGAGTGCATATGCACACCGGTCGGTGGTTTAGTACTTCGCATGTCTTTTTAGCGGGACATGGTGGTGAACGATTCGCGAGCGTACACGGGTTACGGCATTGGCCATCGATGCACGCCATATTCGAGGCGCACTGGTTATCGCGTGTGCATACCGCGTCATCCGGGGCGCACGTTAATTCACCGTTCTCATTCACAATGAAACCCGACTTACACACGCATACAGCTCTGTGGTTATGCACCTCGCATTTTTTGTTGCCTTTGCAACCGACTGAAGATACACGGCATGGACTATAGCATTCACCTGACGCACGGTTACACGTGAGGCTCGGCGGGCAGTCAAGGTCTGTGGTACACGCAACTATTGTTGTGGCGGCTGTACCAGGCTGTGACGTGTCACATTTTGGATCAGGCTGGCACGAGGTGTGCGGCATACCAACATAACATTGTGGACATGAGCAGCGCGGTTTGTGTAAAATCGAACGGCATAGTGCATTTTCGCCGCACGCTCCACGTAAACTGCATGGGTTTACGCATTGCAGATTGATGCACGCCTTCTCGTTGGGGCAGTCAAAGTCACCGTTACATTCCACGTCTATAGTCCGTAATTAAAGGACACATTAGGGTGGAGGTAGTGGCAGGTCAGGAAAAAAATAGAAAAAGCAATTGTAAGAACTGTGAAAGGAAATTTTCTCACAAAATAATGTAAAAATACATGAATGAATGATAAAATAAATAAACAAACAAACAAAACATGCGTTCTCATATACTGCATGAGGATAGTCTGAAATAAGACTTGTGTGAAAGAAATGAAAGTATGTATGTATGTACTCGACATGTCCGTAATACAAGCGGCAGTATATACAAGCGTGAAGAATTGGACCTAGCTGTTCCGAGTATGAACATGTGAGAATGATCCTTTCATAGTTCCCAATCTGACGTATCGTTATGTATCTATCAATTCATTCATATTAGGCATCAATCATTTCGCAGCTTGGTAACTATTTTATCGGTTATCATACTGCGAACAAGATTTTATTGAGCTATTTTAAAGACAGCCGTTCATTTCTTTGTTGGGACAAATTGTGTTTTGTATATTCTTACTAGTTTTATTCTCTCGAATTTTATGCAGATTTATGGGAACGGATGCTTTGAAATCGGCTCAGAAATGGTAAAAATAAAAAATGCGTATGACTGTGTTTTAACTGTAAACAACGCGTTTACAAAATACAATAATCATAAATAAAGATTGATTTGTTCGCGTGGAATGTTATTATCACGTTTTATGGAATTGGTAATAGGAATACTAGTGACAAGGCAGATTGGAACTCTGAAGTATACATTCCACATGATCGTGTATCATGTTATGTGATTGGTGTATAGATTATGATTCATATAATAAATGTGTCTATAAACATATGTAAAATTATAAATAATGTGTAGATATCATATGCTTGTTAAACTATATACAGGTTTCTGACAAAAATTTAATGTTGATTAATATTTTTCTAATTGTCAAAAAACCAAACATTTGTTATTTATAAATAAATAAATAACTACCACGACTCTAAATTACACATTCTACGAATACCTTTTCATATGGGTTATATGACTGATCGTGCATTATTTGTACAAATGTGTGAACAGTAGTACTAATGCAATTACTGCATTAGACGAAAGCATCATATTATTATTATTATTATATTTATATATAGGTACGTCTTGTGATTCTTTCATGACATCGATGTTATGCACATACCTTTGCGACATTCGACAGCAGCATTACCCACAGTTCCCGGTGGACAGCGACATACAAACACAACCTGATCTCGGATGCACTCTGCGCCCTTACCGCATCCTTCCGTTCGGCAATCAATGATGGATCGATCTGATATACCTATATGAAATATTGTTTATAATATTTAAATGACAATTGATATTCGCAAATAAAACTGCCCAATTACTTGATATGCAATAGCAACCTAATATTAGAGATTTATGTAAAATGGTCAATTAAAATATATTGTAATAGATATTCTTTTTTTGAATAATTGAATTTATTTTGAAAGAATATCAAAAAGATTCATAAAAACAAAAGATAAACTTACATTCTTCATGTGCATTTCCGATCGGGAAATTTGGTGGACAATAACATTGTGGTTCTCTATTGTTAACTACACGACACGCGGCATTAAGGCCACAATGTTTGTTTCGGCACAAATTGATAAGCTGTCCATCACAGATACAACCGCGATACGGATCACCGATACAACCTGGTGCACAACTACATTCAAATCCGCCAGGAATATCACGGCATCGTGAATTTTCACCGCACGGATTTCGCACACATTCATCACTTTTACTGATTTTGCACTCGACACGTGGATTACCGATAAAGTCTGGCGGACAAGAGCATTGGGCTTTTCGATTGATTACCCGGCACTGTGCATTCGTACCACACGCACCTTGTTCTAAACACGGATTGCGACATGCACCATTCTTATCACATCGCTTGTTAGATTCACAGTCTTCATCTATTGCACATTCGTATGCTGTACAGCCGCGTTTCGCGTCACCCCGATAACCATCTGGACACAGACAAACAGCGCGATGGTCCGATGTTTTACACGCAGCATTTTTCCCACATATTCCTCGGCTGCATGGATCTTGACATTTTTTATTGACGCACGATTTATCATTTAGACAATCAGAATTTGAACGACAGCCGGCAACACATATACCACGGCTACAAATGTGACCCTGAATTACAAAGAAAAACTAAATTATTTCTCATAAATAGCTAGCACTTACAATTTACAAAATTACTTTGATATAGTCTGAAAAGAAACATTCTATAAAGTTTCTTGCATTATTATAAATTTGTTTTAAAGTTTAATATAACTAACCTTTGAACATATATTTGATGCGTTGCATTTAATTCGACATTTGCCACTTGTGCATGATTCACCACAGGAACAATCAGTTTCCGCGACACATCTCTCAGTACAATAGCCAGCTTCATCACAGTCGCAAACTCCATCACACAATTTTGCTGGTTGAGTACATGCTACAAGTGGATTACCTAAATAATTCGCTGGGCAGTTACATTGGGCGCCATGATTAACAACGCGACAAGTTGCACACTTTCCGCAAGTTGACAAATCATTACATGGATCTAGAAATTACAAAAAAAAATATATATATATACTATATATCATTAACACACTTGAATTAGGTATTACTTTGGCATTTTTTATTAATACAAGCTTCTCTATCTGCACAAACAGTGTCACTGCGACAACCAATTTCACATAGTCGATTCTCACATATTTGATTTGTACCGCATTTCGAATCAGCATTACAGACCGTCTTACAAATTGTTTTTATACAACGTTCATCTGATAGGCAATTGCTGTCACTAAAAAATGTGAATAATTTATCTAGTTTTATGTAAACTATGTATTTATTTATATTTACGCGCGACATGTGCCTTGGCATAGTCCACCAAAGCAAACTTGTCCTGACAGACATTGGTCATTTGCTGAACATTCAGTTTGCGGATATCTGCATCCAATTAATGGATCACCTACTAGTGGTAATGAACAAGAACATAATTTTTGGTGGTTTATTACTGAACATTCTGCATTTGTTCCACAAGCTGTAGGTGATGAGCATATGTCTAACATAAAAGAAAACACATAAGATACTTTACTTCGACATCTGGTGACTTTAGTTATGTTTTACAGTGGCAATTAATTAATAAATATCTGGGTTTTTTTTTA
This sequence comes from Nebria ingens riversi, assembly GCA_018344505.1. Lineage (NCBI taxonomy): Eukaryota > Metazoa > Arthropoda > Insecta > Coleoptera > Carabidae > Nebria > Nebria ingens. The sequence continues at coordinate 92,105 of JADQWA010000865.1, forward strand.
TATTACTTTTGTGTTGCTAATTAAACTTACCAACACATTGATTGTTTACACATCCTTTGTTGTTGGGGCATCCAGTATTACTTCGGCATCCAATAACACAAACCAATCCTTCACAAACTTCACCGTTCCCACAGTCATCGTCTCGGCGACACAATGGTTTACAGACTCCTGTTGCAACATCACACCGTTCATTGCTCAAACAGCCAGCATCTGAAGAACATACTGGTCGACAAGCGCTATCAATACAAGTTGTACCAGAAGAACATGCTCGATTTTCCGTGCATGGTAAAGCTGGTGTTCTGACACAAGCAACTTTTGCAGTGGGATTTGGTACAAAACCAATACCACAAGAGCAACTAGCCCGCTGGTTAGAAACGGTACATAACGAGTTTGGACCACACGGTGAATCAAGACATGGATTCACGCAGCGATTATCACGGCATGATTCACTTGCGCTGCAATCCTCGTCACCATGACAGCCGAACAGACACATGTTGTATAAGCAAATATGGCCCAAAAAGCAATCGTTGTCCACACGACATGTTACTAAAGAAAATTTGAAGCAATTTTATATAACATATAGCATAAAAATTAATGCATTAGATACTTACGAATACAGTTTCCTCTGAGACATTTTTCATTGAAAGCACATTCGTTGTCAGTTGTGCATTGTGGTTGACACATATTATCTCTGCATGTGTATATATCTAAACAATCTGCATCCGAAGAACACGATACTGGAACTAAAAATGCAAAACATTAATTTAAAATTCATTTAATAAATGACTAACAAGACTCTTACTTCTAACGCATTCGACGTCTTGATTTCCTGTAAATCCCGGTGGACAATTACATTGTTTAACATGATTAAGAATTCTGCATTCGGCATTGATGCCGCAAGCTTGTCGCTGTTCACACGGATTCAAGCACTGTCCTTGTAAACATTGTTCCGTTGGACTACACTCGTTATCAGATTGGCATGATGCTGCAAATAAAAACAAATAAATATACTTTTATAAATACTTTGAGAAAATATCCTTACGTCTGCAAGTATCTCCGTAACAATACATGTTATTAGGACATTCAGATGTTATATGGCAAGAAACTGGTTTTGGCTGACAACCAACAGATACATCATTTGGATTTCCTTGGAATCCTGTTCGGCAAGCGCAAAAACCTCCATGGTTTGCTGAGGTACAGTCTGCATTAGGCCCACATGCTACATTCTCACAAACATCTCTGCATTTGGGTATTCCATTCGCTTTAATGCATTCTGCTGCAGTAGGGCAATCATCATTCACTTCGCATTCGACAGCAGCTTTGCAGCCTTCGACAAATGGATTACCAACAGATCCATGTGGACAAACACATTTGTATGAACCTCGTGAATTAAAGCAATTGGCTCCAGGGCCACAAGGTGCTTCAGCACAGAAATCAATCAATTGACAGCCGATTTGTGGATTGCCAGTGAATCCAGGTTGACAGTAACAAACTTGTAAATGATTCTCAGCCGAACATAATGCATTCTGGCCGCATGGATTATTAACAAGACAAGCAATCTTGCACATATACTGATCACATAGTTTATCATTTGAACATTGCGTATTTGTTTCACATTCAACATGCCGACATCCTAATTTATCATCGTTTGCATTGCCCTTATAGCCTTGCTTGCAAGTGCATATCGCGGCATGATTTTCAACACTACATTCCGCATTTCGACCACATACAACTTGTTGGCAAGCTTCTTGGCACTCTGCTTGGCCAATGGCGTTTTGCGTGCACTTTTCACTATAGGCGCAATCATTGTCTGATTTACAACGCAGTTCTTTTGAGCAAATATTGTTCAAACAGAATTGGAAGTCAGGACAGGTAGAATTAGAACGGCATGTTGGCTGACATACTCCTTGGATACATAATTGGTCACCGATACATTCGCGACCACTTATACACACAGCTAAAAAATTATAAACAAACATTGCATTAGCGATAAATAGATCATCAAAATGAAGCTATCAGTAACAAAAAATTAACACCAGTGTTTCTATTAGCTGAATTATAATATAAAAACATCTTACATGTGCAGACTCCGCTATTACACTTAGTACCAGATGGACATTGGCTATCAGCTGCGCAGTATTGTACTGGAACACAGCCTAAGAGCGGATCTCCAGTGTAACCCGGTTCACAGGAGCACACTCCTACATGACCAGTGGAAACACATGTGGCTCGCTGACCGCAAACATTTGATAGTGAGCATGGGTCAATGCAATGGAAGTTAACACAAGCTTTATTTTGTGTACAATCATTGCTATCTGTGCACTCTAAATGGATACATTCAACTTTGGGATCGCCTTGTGTATGTGTTGGACACTTGCAGGTAGCAGCGTGTGAACCTGGAGTACATACAGCATTTCGGCCACATGTATTCGGAATTTCGCATGGATTTCTACAGCGGTTATCAATACACACTGCAGTTGCTGGGCAATCAGTGGTTGTGAAACAGTCTCCAGGTTTGCGACATTCAGTTGTTACTGGATCGCCAACCAAACCATTCCCACATAGACATAAGTAACTTCCTGGTGTATTTTCACATCTGAAAGTACACAAAGATATGTAACACAGTTTTCTTATTGGCATACATTGTTAGCACATCACTATTAATATTTATGAAATAGAAACAATGAAGTAATTAAATATATATTACATAGCTGATGGATGACAGGGATGGGCTACGCATTCATCTACATCGACACATTTTCCATTAGAAAAGATATAACCTGGATAACAGTTGCATATGCCTGTATGTCGTTGCACTTGACAAGTTCCACGGCCACAGTCGACTTTATCACATGGATCTATAGGGACAGAATAATTGTTATACACATATATATATATATATATATATATATATATATATCATTTGAATATAAAAAGAATTAACAATACATACTTATGCATTTGTTGGTTTCTTTGTCGCATTCCTTATCAGTCGAACAATCTATATTGTCAAGACATTCCACTTTGAAGCAACCCACACTTGCATCATAAGCATCACCTAGATGTCCAGGTGGACATACACATACTGCATTATGATCAAATACATTGCATACAGAATTTACTCCACATGCTACTTCTGGACATGGATCCGTACAACGACCTCCTCTGCAAGCTAAATTATCACCACAATCGGTATCTAGTTGACATTGATTTGGTAAAATGCATCCTGGTTCAATAAACGGATCTCCTACAGTTCCTTCAGGACAGCTACAGCGATAAGATCCAGGTGTATTAAAGCATTGCGCACTAAGATGACAAGGACGTTCTTCGCATTCATTTATATCTAAGCAACCAGTCGGTCCAGAAATAAAACCACTGCTACATCTACACTTGTTTCCGACACATATTTGATCTTGCCTGCAATCTGAATCAGCTACACATCCTAATTGGCAAACACCTTTCAAGCATACTTCTCCCGGTAAACAGTTACTGTCACCATAGCATACTTTTACGCAGATATTATTCGAACATCGTTCACCAACGGCACAAATATTATTGTCAGTGCATGGTAAGTTGCATTGCTTTTCAATACACATATGTCCGGCAGGGCATTGGTTTGTTGTTGTGCAGATTGAGGGTACTCTCACACAACCTTGTTCTGGTACAGGATTACCTTCAAAACCTTCAGGGCATTTACATGAAGTAGCATGTTGTATGCATGCACATAAAGCATTTGGTCCACAAATTCCATCTTGTTCACATGGATTTTGGCATTTATTATTAACACAGGCTTGATTTGATGGACAATTTTTGTTGCTACGACATCCTAGGACACACATACCACTAACACATGCTTGGTTTGTACCGCATTGGTTATGCGATACACATGGAATTTGACAAAGTTTCTGGAGACAACGTTCTCCATCTGAGCAATCTTCATTATTTCTACATACAGCCCTACATTGACCATTGAAGCAAACTTCTCCACCGCAATCAAAGTCGCTTGAACAAGATGATATTACTCGTAAACAACCATCTTGCGCACCAGAAGGAATAGGTTGGTATTTAGCTGGACATGAGCAAACGGCTTTTCTGTTAACTACTTTGCAAAGTGAATTCGCTCCACATTTCTTAGTATCACATGGATTCACGCAACGACCTTGTTGACAAACAGATTGTGTGGGGCAGTCTTTATCTCCATTTGGACAATTTCCTTCTGGTCGACAACCATACGTGAATGGATCCCCGATAAAACCAGAAGCACATCGGCATACGGGACCAGTTGGACTTGCTTCACAGATTGCCGAAGAGTGACATGGATTTGGGCTACAAGTATCAGTTGGCACACACTCAACATCAGCAATTGGATTTCCTTTGAATCCTGGTGGACATTGGCAGACTGTTTTATGATCCTCGGCAATACAAACTGCATTTGTACCACAGCTATCTTCATCACACACATCAAGGCATGTGTGTGATAAGCGTTCGCATAATTGCGTCGGCGGACAATCGATATTGTAAACACATGGTACTATTTTACATCCATTTGCTGGATCATTAGGATCTCCAATATATGATCCTGGTGGGCATTGACAGCGTGCAACGTGATTATTAACAGAGCATACTGCATGAGGTCCACAACTAACATATTCACAGGCAGGTTTACATACAAGTGCACCTGTTTCGCCATGCGTTTTGCAGGACTCAGTCTCAGCACATTGGGCATCAGAGATACATTGATTTTTCAAAGCAGGTTTACAGCCGTTACGATCGTTAGGATTTCCAGTGAAGCTTGGTAAACATTGGCACTGTCCTTGGTGGTTTATCGAAACACAAACTGCATTTACAGGACAAGTGAATTCTGAGCAAACTGGTGTACATTTCAAAACACTCAAAGCATCTGGTTGGCATGCTGCAATTTGTGAACAGTCTTCATCTGTAGTGCAGTCTGGCACTGATGGCTTTTCACATAATGAACTAATAGGATTCCAAATAAAATCACCTTTGCAATGACATGTTGGATGACCAACTGCATCCAATTTGCATATTTCATGTAAACCACATGCAACTGTTTCACATGGATCTATGCATTTTCTATATCCAGTTATGTCCAATGCACAAATGGAAAATCCTGTACAGTCACTGTCGTGAACACATTCTCCTTTCGTGTTTACTCTTTCTTCTGGTTGGCACCCTGATGATAAATCGCTTGGATTTCCGTGGAAACCAGCAGTACAAATGCATGATGAAATATGGTCTTCTGCTACACAGAGTGCGTTCGGTCCACATTGCACTTTGCTACAAGCGTCTACGCATTTTCGGATGCCTTTGCCAAGTTGGAAACAGATTTCCGACTGACTACATTCGGCATCATTACTACACTGTCCGCGTAATTTACAACCAGAAATCAAATCATTTGGATTGCCTATATATCCCGGCGGACAAATACATCTACCTTCATCGCAACCAGCTCTTGGGCCACATCTTATATCTTGGCATGAGTTCTTACATTTTCCATTTTCACATGAGTATCCAGATGGACAAACTATATTTATGCCACACGCGCAGTTTTTCGGATTTTCACATACACCGCCTTGACTTTCCGAACATAAAACAAACGGATTTCCAACAAATCCTTCTCTGCAGCGACAGTCGTAACTACCGGGTGTATTGATACAAACTGCATTCTGTCCGCAAGCATTTCCAGTGCATTCATCTATATCGTGACATTGAATGTAAGGATTACCAGCGTAACCTGGTGGGCATAAACATTCAACAGAGTTGAATCCTTCTCTGCACTGAGCGCCAACACCACAAATTGTTCTTGAGCATGTTTTTTTCTCTTGGATACTGCAACCTTCATATGGATTTCCATTTGTGCCTGGATTACAAACACATTGATTTGGTGAACCATATTCACAATGAGCATCCTTTCCGCAGACTGGTTCGCAAGTTGGTTCCAACATAGGTGGCACACAAAGTAGATCTGGATTGCCAACAAAGTACGGATTACATATACATTTATTTGTTATTTTATCGCATGTGGCACCAACACCACAAACAATTCCTTCACATCTTTCTTTGCAACGGCCGCCAATACAAACACTGGGCGGAACACACGGGTTTGTTGATGAACAGACATCCGGCGCACACTGGCCACCAGGGAATGGGTTTCCAATAAATCCTTCAATACATTTACATGTTGGACCAGTGATAGTTGCAATACATTGTGATCCTTGTCCACAGACAAATCCATCGCACAATGAAGCGCATTCTCCGTTTGGTCCTTCGGTAAATCCAACAGCGCAACGACACCACGCCGCATGGCTTTCTGGTTCGCAATAAGCATTTGGTCCACACAGTAACGTTCCACATGGACTAACACAAGTTCCTTCAGTACAAGCTAATGTGCTTGCACAATCATTATTTGTTGCACATTCGGATTTCGGATTTCCTGGTTGGTCTAATATACAGCCAGATTTATACGCATCTCCTGTCATTCCGCGAGGGCATATACATTTATAACTTCCTTTTTCATTTATACAATGTGCACCATAAGCGCATGGTTCATCAGTACATTCATTTATATCAACACATCCATGTAGCGGATCGCCTTTGTAACCATTTTCGCACATACATTTTGGTGGATCACTTGGTGTGCATTTGGCGTTTATACCACATGGGAATCGTTCGCAAGGGCTCTTACAGTTATTATTATCGAATGGATCGGTAAAGAATGGTGGTGGGCATACGCATTCGCCTGGTTGGACGCATTTTTTCATTTGCAGAGCATTCGCTGTCGCTGACACAACGTTTTTGAGCGGGTGAACACAGTCCATTATATGGATCTCCACCATAACCATGTGGACAATGGCATTCAAAAGTACCTGGTTTGTTAACACATTCAGCGCCATAACCGCATACTTGTCGATTATCAGTACATTCATTAACATCTTCGCAAGAACCGTCGGATTGGGTTCGAAAACCTTTAGGACAGGCACAATAGCTTACACCACCAGATATTGTTATGCATTCTGCTCCTGGTGGGCATGATTCGCCCTTCGAACACCCAGATAAGACGCAGTTTCCATTTACTAATTTATACGGTGCTTGGCATTTGCACTCTAAGGTGTTGCATTCTGGAAAAAAAATCATATGAATTTAATCAATCATTTATGATGGTTATTCATTCATATTAAAATGACATTGAAAATGGTAGTGAGAGATATTGGTAAAAAAATTAAGTGAAATATAAAATAGAAATTAAATTGTAAGACGAAATATAGATTTTACTATAGTAGATATGTTAATATTTTACCTATACATTCCGTGAATGGGTTTCCATTGAATCCAGGTGGGCATTGGCATTCATAACTTCCAGGTAAATTCTTACATACTGCATTTAATCCACATGAAGGAATATCTCGCAACTCAGTACATTCGTTAATATCCCTACACTTTCCTGTCGTGTGATCCCTAGTATATCCTTGTACACAAATACAAACGCTTTCGCCTAGGAATTCATCAGTTATACATTGTTCTCCATTAGGGCATGGTTTAGTTGTTGAACAACTGAAAGGAGCTTCAGATTTGGAACAGCCTGATCGATATGGGTCTCCAGTTGAACCCCCAGGACATTGGCATGAAAAGCTTCCTGGTTCATTTTTACAAATAGCTCCAGCTGGACATGGGTTACCAGCGCATTCATCAATATCCACACAACCGGAATTTGATCCAGTGTATCCACTACTACAGAGACATTTCACTTCGTTGTTGGTTAGCATACAGTGTTCGTTCGGACTGCAGAAGAAGGTTTCACATGGATCTAAGATTAAAAAAATCGATTATATTAATATTATTTTGTGCAAATATCTAATACTTGTATACTCGGAACCAGATCGTTTAAATTTAATTTTCCGCAATAAATACTAAGAATGATTAATTTGTGTACTTACGTCTGCAATCATTTCCAACATTGGGATCAGGGCAAAGACATCGCTTTTCAGGGTCACAAATAGCATTTCCTGGACAGTCATCATCCGCAAGACATGTTACAATAGCGACACATTTTATTTTCGGATCCGGGTCTGGTATGGATCCTTCAGGACACGCACAGCTATATGAGCCTGGTACATTACTGCAAATTGCTCCAGAACCACAAGCATTTGCTTGAGTACATTCATTGATATCAATACATTGAGAATGTGGACTGCCTTCAAAACCGGGTGGGCACTGGCAACTGTAGCTACCAGGTGTATTTGTGCATATTGCATTCAATCCGCATCGACCATTTGGGCCGTTTCCTTTATCACATTCATCAATATCTATAAAATAATCAAATTAATAATAAACTAGTTTTATAAGTTAAAAAATTGCACAAAATTAGTATTAAACATATTATATATATATATATATATATATATATATATATATATATATATATATATATATATCAAGACATGTGAATGTATCATTATATCAAAAAAAAAGTCTTACCAATGCAGCCAGCAGCAATGTCGCTTGGATTGAACGTCCAGCCTTCTTCACAGATACAATAAGCTTCTAATCCATCTGGTTTACAATATGCATGCATTCCGCATTTGACATCTTCACATGGTGCTTTGCACTGTATTCTTGGTGGTGTACCAACATACCCTGCTTCACACTCGCATCGGAAACTACCAGGTGTATTAGTACATGAAGCATACTGTCCACATGGTTGGGCTAGACATTCATCGATATCAATACAAGCGGAACCTCGAGCAACAAATCCTTGTTGGCAAAAACATTGGTTTTCTACGCATTCGGCATTATTGGTACAGTCAAAATTTGATTTGCAGAGAATATTTACGTCAACCTAAAAGAGTATAATATTGTATTTTTTATTACAAAATCTAGAGATACACATACAGAATAGAACATAATATCTTAAATCTTAAAAGTATTTCTAAATATTTGTGAAAATTAATAACATACATCGAATTTGGGGAAAATAAAATTAATGAAGAAAATGTTGACTACTGAATTTTGTAAATAATTATACATTATAGTCATATTAATTTTATCTTACTTGTTCACAAGCAACTTCTGGTGTTGGACTAGCTTGATATCCCTGAGGACAAAGACAATTATATCCAGGAACAGCATTTTCGCATATAGCGTGTGATCCACAGGGTTTTTCTAATGCAACGCATTCGTTGATATCAACACAGCCTTTAAATGGATCACCCGTATAATCTTCTTTGCAGGAGCATATAAAACTACCAATTGTGTCCGTACATAAAGTATTTTCTCCGCATGGGTTTCTTTCACATTCGTTTATATCTAAACATATTTAAAACCGTTAGTATGAATTTATAAAGGTATGCAAAGAAGTTATTATGAGATATTTCACTGTATCAGTACAATGTAGAGAGCTGTCGAATAACATAGTATAGCGTTTTTACATATTACAAGCGTTACATTTTATATGTGCAAGCGTCTGAAATGAATAATTTCCTATCAACTTAAATAGTTCATAGATATGTCAAATGCTTCAAAATGGTTTTTTTTTTATTAAAAGCATGACGGCGACGATAACTTCTTCTAGCCACATTCCTATATGTTTATTATAAATCATTCAAACTATCAAAAAAACGCTGAATTATAGAAAAATTTACGTATGTATAGACTATAACATGAATTCTACAATGAAACAGGAAATTCAGTTAACTATTTGTTAATAATGTTACCAACATACATATATGTATAATAGATAGTAACGCCAAATGAAAGACTTAGAAGAAAAAACTTTTTTTTTTTAAATAAAAATAGAGAGTAAAGAAAATTATGCATTTTTAAGGTCAAGAATTTTTGGAATAATTTAATGAATAAAAATTAATCATAACATTTGGATAAGAAAAAAAGAGATACAAATGTGAATAATTTTAAAAGTTTGCTGGAGATTTAATTTATACAAATATTTCATAACGCTATACCTATAGGTATTAAAATATTTGGATGTGATAGAAATAAGTAATATATTCTTTCTAGCTGTGTTTTTATTGGTACAGCAAATTTAGGCTACTAAAGATATTCTACGTTTGATTAAATAATAATTATTTGTTTCTAAGCTTCTCTAATACTGGCAGGGTTCATGTGTAATTTTATTAACATTTAGCATATGATGCACTTATTTGGATATCTATTTATATTTTAATGAAATGAAAACTAACTTTCACAAAACAAATGGCCTTGTCCGCTGAAACCTTGCGGACAAATGCACTTGTAGGATCCAGGTACATTTATACATTTTGCATTGATACCACAAGCGTTTGACCTGCCACACTCGTTGATATCCAAACATTCCTGATGTGCAGCACCTGTGTATCCCTCTGGACATAGGCATGTGAAACTCCCGTTAGTGTTGAGGCATTTAGCATTAGAAGCACACGGACTTCCAGTATCCGAAGTACACTCATTAATATCTGTTAGGATTTTATTAGTTCCATTATCAGTGATTAGTTTATTATTCATTAGTTTTCAGTTAAGAATGATTATGATATTTTTAATTTATATAATTTTGCAGTTAATGTGAATTGAAATAGGTACCTATATAAATTTATAAAAGCATAAATATGATTTATAACTAATTTTAAAAAATGGATTATTCAGTAATTATGTAAAATATGAGTCTGTATTAATATCCATAATTTACAACTTCCAGTTTTAGTTAGAAAGAACATGAACATGTAATAAGCGAATGGGTTAAATTACTAAGCAAATTTCGTACCTTCACAATTGGAAGATGGGTCACCAATGAATCCAGTTGGGCACGCACATTTGAAGGTGCCTTCCATATTAGTACAGAATGCATTTCTTCCACATGGTGACCTGGCACATTCGTCTGCATCATAGCACCCTGTTGTATACGCATCTCCTTCAAATCCTGATGGACATGTACATTGTTTACCACCGGCAACGTTTGTGCATGTAGCACCAGGTCCACATGCGTGGCTATCTTCGCATTCGTTCAAGTCCAAACACTAAACCAATAAAAATGTGTAATTTATTTATACCTACTAATCAAAGATCTTTTGTGTAATAAGTTACGTAACACAGTAAGGTTACGTTACACAGTAAGCCTCTCGCGATTTAAAGAAATTTAGATATTATATTTATTCTTCACGAGTCTTAAAAACGATAGCTTTCGTTATTTAAACAATTAATCATTTTACATAGGAAAAGTTGTACAAGAAAAATATAAACCATCTTTGTCTAACATGCAAGATAGGTCTATGATTTGCACGTAGTATTCGAGTAACACTGCATAATACTTAAGTGATTTGGAATATCAAATTTGAAGTCGTACCTCATTAAATGGATTGCCTTTAAAACCATCTTGACATGTGCACGTATAGTTTCCAGGTGTATTTTTGCATACTGCATTCTGACCACAAGCTCCTGGTAGTGCACACTCATTGATATCTGAAAAAATGCTTATATTAGAGCTTATACATGATTGATTTAAAACATATTTATACCATTGTTCAGAAGCATCGTGCACCATGCCAACATATTAGTAATATAATAACGAATGCAATCATAAATACATGTAGGTATAGGTGAATTCACATAAGAAGAACAATTTTGTGGCATGAATCATCACTACACTCCATATGATTATATGTAAAAAGTGCATGATTCATACCACAAAAATGTTCTTCTTATGTGAATTCGACTATATATTGAAAATTAACAATAGGTAAAGAATTATTTTTTTCGTTCATTTTATAATGCACCATTATTACTACAGGTAGTATTAACTATTTATTCTCCATATTATTATATGTAGATAAGAATACGCATGTAATTTATTAATTAAAATTAATGTATAATTAACATTTTATAAAGTGGTACAAACCTGTGCATAACGCCTCTCCATCGCCTTCGTATCCTGGGAGACACTTGCAAAGAAAATGAGCAGGCAAATTGCAGCATTCTGCATTTTCAACACATCTGCCTGCAACGGCCGGATTATCACACTCATTTATATCTAAAAAAAATATATATATTTAGGTAACTTTTAATAACAAATAGAAATCAATGAATTGGTTAATTTTACTTCATTTGCCATCGCATAAAGGTACATGGCAAACTTCTATTACACAACACACAACTTAAGTATTGTTAAGCTAATTAAGATGCACTTCACGGATTAATTAAGTAATTAAGATAGCATCAAATTGTTGAATCTTAGATAAAATTGCAGGGAAAAAGCGTTGTAACTGCTGTAATTACAAGTCTAAAAACGATGTAACCTGTAAGCTCAATCGTGTGAACCTTAAGGCAACTGACAACTTTTTGTAAATATAATCTATCTCTGATCAAAAACTAGAACTTATTAAAGTATTCTAAAAAGTCATTACGAACTTTTTTTTGTTTATAAATATTACAATATCTTATCAATTATCTATTCATAGCATTATAAATATTATTGCAAATCAGTTTTAAGCACGGTTTTAGAGCTAAAGGCTAGATTTTTTTTTAAATAATGTAATTTTATATTGATATGTATCCAAGCAGAATAACACATACCATCTACTTGGTGCTGCTACAAAAATAAGAGAACGAGCGTCGATAAAGAAATTAATCTAGAGTGTATATCTCTTGAATCACAATAATGCCTATGTGTGTGTGTGACATGTATTTAATAATGATAGCTTACCTTCACAATGGAAACCATCTCCTGCGTAACCAGGAAAGCATGTACATTGGAAGCTACCTAATGTGTTCGTACAATGGGCGAAAACGTCACATGGTCTATACTTGCATTCATTTTCGTCTGAAACATAAAAAAATATTATAAATATTGACTTGATGTTTATACTGGGAATTAAATACCTATAGGTACTCAAATGTCCTATTTAATTTTGCAATTTACCAGAAAAAGCCTTATTTTCTCGAGAATGATTATTAATGATTAACTGTAGGTGTTTTCCTTTCTAAGAGCAAATGATCTGTACGATCTGTACGATCTGTACTGAACTGATCTGATCTCAAATGAATTCCGAAAGAAATGATGCATGTTTGTAAAATGAGTAAATAAGTATATGTGTAATAATTTCACAATTTTACTGTAAATTTATTGTCAATGTATGTCATAGTATGTATGTACACCTTCGAACGTAAGTCTTGTCTCTTTATAGCCACCTAAAGTCTCGCAACCAGCATTGCATGATTTTAATGCAAGTTATGCAGCACGTACAAAATCAGTTAAACTGCGTAGGTGAATCCATATCATTCGCTTATTTATGGTAGGGTGAACCACCCCTACCATAATAAGCGAATGATATGGATTCACCTACGTAATTTAACTGATTTTGTATGTGCTGCATAACTTGCATTAAAATCATGCAATGCTGGTTGCGAGACTTTAAGTGGCTATGAAGGAACAAGACTTATGTTCGAAGGTGTACATACATACATTCGCAATGAAAATAAAATATAACTTTATTATTTTAAAATTTGGTAGGATAACTTTGTTATAAATAATTCTTTTAAATATTGATCTACACAAGAAAACAAAAAATAACTATTATTAATTAGAAAGTCAATGGTAATATAATACCTACAATCGCATATTATCCGAGAATGACTTTATAATAAATGTATAACAATTTGATCAATATCCGGTCGGTCGTCAATGTCTACACCAGCAATTATATTTTTTGTTTGAATGTTTAAAGCTGAAAGTTCGTTACCTATATGAATATAAAATATTTGCGTAGAGCTAATTCGAAACGATGACGTCACGCGGTACTTCGACCGGCCTTCCCACGACCGACCGTTGCCTAGCTGTTAGCTCAGTCATAAGATATTTTGTTTTGGCGAGAGTCTGACGATGACGCCTCACCGGAGGGCAGACAACTACACGTTTAGCAATGAACTTTCATTTGTTTCTAATGTACATTATGTTATATAGGTATTGCATGTAAGATGATGCTTTGTCTTTCTTTCGATTATTTCATAACCATGACGTTCGTGTATATATGTACATACATACATACGTATAGCTATAGCGAGTTGTTTCTTCTAACGTCATAATATAAATTATTTCTTGTTTATGTTAAACGTTTATTAGTGAGCTCCCACTTATTAATTAAACTGCCTCTGGCATTATCATATCATTTTAAAATATGTTTATGAAAATAAGATATATTGTGTAGTGAAATATTGTATATACTTACCTAACATACATACATTGATGAACAAATTTATTACTACCTGTTTTGTGTATAATTTTCATGAAATTCAAACGTAGATATAAACCACATTCCTATGGCAAGCCGTTTCTATTTATAACTTATTTACTGATACCATGAATTCATGTTCCAGAAAAATAGTTTCTTTTACCAGAAATTCAATTTAATGATGTAACCAGAAATAAATATCCTGCTACCAGAACATAAATTTATGGAATCACTAAATAAGAGTAGATCTCATAAATTCAGTTCAAATTTGTGATACAAGAAATTTATTTTGGGATATGGTAAGCCATATTAATATTTATTACTTATACCTACAGTGATACCAGAAATAGATTTTTGGTACCAAAAACTCATTTTGTTATACAAAAATCTTAATTAATTCTACCAGAGCATCAATCTAGAAGATTTATTGTTTAGAATTTCGCTAAGTATTCAGTAAAACAGTAAAGCTCAAAGACGACAGCGTTTTCTGTTAAAAGAAATAAATTTCCTGCAATGTCGAAACGTTGGGGGTGATTTAATAAATTTTACTGCTGCATTCTCGCTACTATTTTTCTTACATTAAAATCACAATAAAAAAAAGCATACACAGTTATTTGTAATAATTCTTACATAGCAAGTAAAATAATGAAAATTAATTATTACCTGGAACTTCACAACTGCATCCACCGAACCCGTCGTTACAGTGGCACTGTCCATCTAGACAGGCGCCATTTTGACACTCGGTACCATCTTCCTTTCTGCAGTCATCTGTAACAAAATTTATTTAGAATAAATACAAGATAATCTAAAGTATTCAAACAATAATAAACCAAAATAAAATTAGATACGGTAACAGGTAGCTATTAGCTCAGAGTATGTTAAAAAATGTATGTCGTATAAATCTTGTTTATCTGTTCTAATTCAACTGAAATTATTTAAGAATCTTTGCGTTCCCTAGTGAAACAAAAGAACTTGCTTGACTTTTTATGGCAAATTTTTATTATTTTATAATCAGAAACAATTATAATAATTTTATGGATTTCTTTCTACAATATTTAAAAGCCATTACTTGTTCTTTGTGTGATTAATAATATTAAACGGCTTGCCAATAATATATCAATAACCAGCATAAAAATATTGACAGTATAAAAATCAAGTACGTAAAAGCGGATGCAAGTAAAATTAGCACCGCCTAATAATAAGCATACCTATGTATATAAAAAAATAATTTTATTAACTAATTAAAATCATGATTGAAGCACATTCCTATTGCAAGAAATTCTTCAAATACTTTGTGTCGCAAATAAAATAATAAAAGTATGAACATTTTTCGATGCGGGTTTATTGGAACAGGTTCTTAGAAAAGGATCGGCGCGACGCCAACGAAAAACATTAAATAATCGTCGCTAGACTTTCATCTACAGACACAATAGCCAGTGACTATCAAAGAATGTTTGTTGTTATATGAAATATTCATAGAACGTTTCAAGTTACGAATAGGGACGAATTATAAATATACACAATGAAATCGAGCTGTCACGTTGGTTTAGGTTTATGAATAGATAAAAAAAAGTGATTATGTCAAAAGTGCAGGAAATATTTGACCTGGACCGCGCTAAAAGAAATAATATGTATTTTACGCATTTTTGCAAAACATGACGGGTGCTGAAGCAACATTCCTACTTTTAATATGAACAGCAGATCACATTTTCTAAGCGTAAACATTAAAAACTTACATATCTGAATGTACACGGTTAAATAATAAAAAGAAGCAAAGTGATGCTTATAGAACTATGTATACTCTAATTTAAAAAAAAAACTAATAAAAACATAAAATTATCTAGCTATAATAAAACTAGCGCGACCATTAAATATTAAATCATAAATAGGTAACGAGCAAAATTATGACAAATTAGTTCGGCGAACAAACGTACAATAGTATGGTTGATTCGAAGTCCAAAAGGGAACGATGAAATGTTAAACGAATTAAATTCGTATATAAAAAAAAACATATTGCAGCATCTCTATAGTAAATAAACCATACTTTTAGGAAGGTGGAATATTTAATATTGTCACAAGAGAAAACATCGGCCATGTATTGGCCCTAAACTTTCTTTTACGTAGTCAGTATATTTAGATTTGATAGTATAGAAATAAAAATATAAAATGTTAAAATTTCAAGAAAATATTTTCATTCATTGTCCAATAAAAGTGTAAAGTTAGTTTATTGTCAGATTTTCAAAGAAAAACATATGTATTTCAGATTTAAATGTTGGACCTTATAGTAGTATAAAGAAAATATTATTATTCATTACATATTATTAAAAATTATTATGGCCGGGCATTTTTTAGTTTTCAAATTAACTTTAAACCAGAGAAAATATTTATATATAATATTTTAAATTATTTACTAACCTTTGCAACGGTTCTTCACTAAACTTATTTGTGACACTGACAATAAATGTTAAATGTCAAAATATTGGAATATTTAAAACAATTGACATGCATAGTAGATGCGATTTATTATATATAATTTTCCATACCTATGTAACTATGGCAATATAAATAGGGTAATAGCAATTTTCTCGTAACTGGTACACTTTTTGAAGAAATGTTTCAAACAAAAGTTGTGCAGAATACTAATAACTTTCAATGTTATTCTAACTATTTTTACTGCAAGTATAGCCGTTTCAGAGATATTGCAGAAATTGCAAAAAAAGTCTTAAGTAAACATGCACTTCCGGATTGAATATGCTTTTCAAAAATAGGAGGTTTTCGCCCCAAGCATATACAAATCTTAAGTTTAAAGTTTCATAATTTTATCTTCAACGGTGTAGGCTGTAGAGCGCATACACACAGACACACACACACAGACACACACACACAGACACACACACACAGACGTCATTCCAAAAATAGTCAGGCTCGATTCAGGGAAGGTCAAAAGGTGTATTTCCGTAAAAATT
Organism: Nebria ingens riversi; assembly: GCA_018344505.1. Taxonomy (NCBI): domain Eukaryota; kingdom Metazoa; phylum Arthropoda; class Insecta; order Coleoptera; family Carabidae; genus Nebria; species Nebria ingens. Next base: position 109,302 of record JADQWA010000865.1, read on the forward strand.
TCGAGAATTTTTTTTTTCGTGATTACAATACTTACTTATTACTTCGTAAAAGAAAGTAAATATAGGTTAGGAAATAAAGAAGCAGAAAATGTTTAAAAATATGTAATAAGCTAATAGGCAATTATTTAGCACATTTTAATTTTGTTCTGCACGCTTCTGTAGTGTGGGCTTAGTTCTGGTATGAAGAATTTGTACAATGTGCTTTTTACTTTCTTTTACGAAGTAATAAGTAAGTATTGTAATCACGAAAAAAAAATTTCTCGAAATTTTTACGAAAATACACCTTTTGACCTTCCCTGAATCGAGTCTGACTATTTTTTTAATGACGTCTGTGTGTGTGTGTCTGTGTGTATGCGCTCTACAGCCTACACCGTTGAAGATAAAATTATGAAACTTTAAACTTAAGATTTGTATATGCCTGGGGCGAAAACCTCCTATTTTTGAAAAGCATATTCAAACCGGAAGTGCATGTTTACTTAAGACTTTTTTTTGCAATTTCTGCAATATCTCTGAAACGGCTATACTTGCAGTAAAAATAGTTAGAATAACATTGAAAGATATTAGTATTCTGCACAACTTTTGTTTGAAACATTTCTTCAAAAAGTGTACCAGTTACGAGAAAATTGCTATTATCTTATTTATATTGCCATAGTTACATAGGTATGGAAAATTATATATAATAAATCGCATCTACTATGCATGTCAATTGTTTTAAATATTCCAATATTTTGACATTTAACATTTATTGTCAGTGTCACAAATAAGTTTAGTGAAGAACCGTTGCAAAGGTTAGTAAATAATTTAAAATATTATATATAAATATTTTCTCTGGTTTAAAGTTAATTTGAAAACTAAAAAATGCCCGGCCATAATAATTTTTAATAATATGTAATGAATAATAATATTTTCTTTATACTACTATAAAATCCAACATTTAAAATCTGAAATACATATGTTTTCTTTGGAAATCTGACAATAAACTAACTTTACACTTTTATTGGACAATGAATGAAAATATTTTCTTGAAATTTAAACTTTTTATATTTTAATTTATATACTATCAAATCAAAATATACTGACTACGTAAAAGAAAGTTTAGGGCCAATACATGGCCTATGTTTTTAAAGTATTTTAAAGCTTGTAGCATTCAACAGAAAAAATAAAAGAGACAGGTTTTGTCATTGTCAAGTTAGTCAAGAAGGGTAGGTATACCGTGGTTTATTTGTTATTTTGTTTTTATTTATTTGTGTGTATGCAAAATGCTATGTTAAATATTGCCTACTGATAAAAACAAGTTAACCTTCACTTTTAACGGATCACTGCATTTACATGTAGTTCTAATTGGAATACAGTTAACTTTGATGGAATTTGTTTTTATGATCAGCACAGATGTCTATGTTTCTCTCAGTATAGATAATTATTGCCAAATTTGGCATAAGTAAATACGTAAAAGAGTTACAAAAAAAAAGTATTCATAGATATTTTAAGATTTACAACATACAAAATTTTGGTAGTTTTACATATCATTATTCGATTGTAGTTTAAGTTAAAAAGAGAAATTTGGTTTAAGTTTTATTTAATTTGAAAGAAAAGATTCGATTAATGATCACAGCTGCAACTAAAATATATATAATAGAAAAACAATGGTTGGCAATGTATAAGTGGTTGTGGATTTAAATGTTGTTAACAAAACTTCACATTTTTATCTGTTAAAACCAAACGATTTTATTTCCACAAGAGTTATTTTTGTATATTTTGAGGTCACAGAACAAAATCGTAGCGTGAAAAACTGGATATGAAAGTATAACTCTCAGTCACCCACCAAGTCAATAACAATAGACTGTTCCAGTAACCAAGTCATAACAAAACGTTTTTTTTTTTTGAAATTGTACTACATTTGAAATAAATAAGCTGGATATGCAAAAAACGTTAAATATATTTGTTGCACTTATCTAAGATGTAAATTGAAATGCGTTACTTGATTAGTTATACAATATGAGCTGCAATTGTGGATCTAATTTAATTTGACGATTTATAATTTGATCCAATGAATTTGAGATGAAAAATAGCTATCACATTTTATTTGTAGTAATCAAATCTTTCGCATTCATCTTGTCAATAGGTCACATATTTTAGGAAATATTATATAGAAATATGTATAATACAAATTAAATTTTTTATATCAATTAGTTTCTATAATTTTGCATAACATATTAAGGTGAACCATCAGGCTCGTTTAGAAAAACATCGTGCCTTGCAAATGAAAATTAAAAAAATACCATTCGATGTGTATTTTGCATAAAAAATTCCTGGTAAAAATTTCATTTATTTTGATCTTGTATTAATAGAGAAAAAAAAAATGAAAACTATGAAAAAGTGCCTATTTTGGAAGTTTTAATTTAAAGAAAAAGAAAATGTCATTCGATGTGTATTTGCATTAAAAATGCATGGTAAAAATTTCATTTATTTCTAACTAGTATTATTAAGAGATAAAAAATAAAAAACCCCCAAAATAGACACTTATTCATAGTTTTTATTTTTTTTCTCCTTTAATACAAGATCAAAAAATATGAAATTTTTACCAAGCATTTTTTATTGCAAATTACATCGAATAGTATTTTTTTAGTTTTCATTTGCAAGGCACGATGTTTTAGCGAACTTGATACACCGTTTCAGGATCGGGCTTCAACATACATAAAAACTAGCAAAAAAAAGCCAATTGCATTGTAAAACGTGATAGTAAAGTGAAAATCTTTTTCTTTAAATAGAATATATTTTAAATCCTATATACATTACCATAATTGAAAGTCCTACTTCGTTGTGATTTAAACACGTTTGAAAATTGTATAATTTGGTCATTTAGTCACAAATTACGCTTACTGCACACTTAACGGGATACTTTTGTAGAAAATAGTGGAGCAACATCCAATCCAATTATCTAACCAAATGATAAATTTACTTATTTCTACGGTTACTTACTTGAGCATTTAAGTTCTCTCCGCAATTCGTCGGACCCTTTGTAACAATCCGATCGTCCATCACATAGTTTTGATAATTCGTATAGTTGTAATACATCAGTCGTTTCGTTTATTTGACAGCCGAAATAGCCATCTTCTAAATTTAGAAAAAATATTTCTCGTTTAATTCCAAACCCGATTCCACCTTGATGAAATTGGGCCTGTATCTAGAACAAAAGAAAAGAAATACACGTTAGTTGTTTATTTCGATACAAGTTTTGTTAGTTCTACGTTAGATTTACAGTCGTGCTTATTTTTCTATTTTACTACAGAAATATAAATGTTATGCTAAGCAACAAAATTAAAGGTGTGAAACTTCGAATATTAAATAAATAATAGAGACAACAGCAAAAATAATATTATCTGACCGCGTGGTATTTTGGCTAGTAATTGTAATGCGTTATCATATTCTCCTCCTTGCTCAATAATGATAAACTATTAGGTATGCAAAATACAGTTTAACGAACAAAAATATTGAAAATAATAATACTATTCCTCATAGTATTTTGAATTAAAGAATATTATTATTAACTTGATTGGGGCAATTTTTTCGTACAGCGACAATTTCAATTTAACGTTAATATGTTGTTTTTACAGCATTGTTCTTGAGAATGACCTTATAGTATAAATATAGGATGGGAATTTTTGTCATAATTTATAACGGTTTGATAATGTGTATACTTACTTAATAATACACACATGAATATAATAATTTAATAATATCTTTCATATTGTTAATAATAATTACATTGTTTTAAATTTTTGTCTTTGTATAGGTAATGTTAAAATTTACTCATATGTTAGTCAAATATGATTATTTTCATGTTATCGGAATCAATAAATATTTATATAAGTATTATTCAGATATCTCTTAGAATACATAAATACTTAGGAAGATATTAGGAACCATTCGAGTATCGCTGTAGTATCATAAACGTGATAAAATGGAGTGATTGCTGTTTGATATAATTTTATAAACTAAATTAACAGTTATTATAATAACACAATAATTCACAGAGTGAAGAGGAAACGGATGCACAGAAGCGAGACTCAATTTCCTTTACATCAAGGTGGCCGGTAATAGGGAAATCAAGGCTATTAGAACATCCGAAGATTTGCATTTCAGTGACCTTTACTAAAAAATTATTTATTTGAATAATAATGCAGGTGCTTATGTAACAATAATAAAAGTATTGATAAAAATCTTATAGGTACTAATTTAAAAATTATAAACCATTTTTATTGTCTCGGTAATCTTAGTAGGTAATATTAATCACTTTTATAATATGATGTTAATCTACACTATCTTAATTAAATGACAATATAATGACATGTTTTTATAGAGTATATATACTTACAATTTTATGGTCAACAAAAATATTTCGGAAACCAATTTTTATTAATCTGGTATCCTTTAAGACTTAAATCACTTATAAATATCACTTTAGGGTATAACTTTAGGAGTTCGCAATAATATCTAGCAAATATAAATAATAAAACTTGAAATTTGAAAATAGTAACTAATTGTTTTTTTAGCTTATTCACAAAGTTATTCAGTCACAAACGAAACTGATCAGTAATCTACCGTGTGACCCATGAGAACATGTGAGAGTGAGATAATTAAAACGTATAGCTGATATTTACTATTTTACTGTAAAACTTGTACTATTTAAAACGATCATAATTGCTAACCTACTTTTGTTTAAGATTCACAATATATTAATTTTATTTAAGTGAATATCGATCGAAGCTTGTAGTTTAATACAATGAATTGAAAAATAATACTTCCTATGTTTTTTATAAAAAATTAATAACCTTTAGTTGTTATCTTTATTTTTTATTTATGTTCCCTATTGGTATTTATATAGGAATATAAGTTAAATGATACGATGGTCATTTTGTATATGACAGAATCTAACCGTTACGGTGTTTTAATGAATGACTATGACATGACTACGGTCGTATGATTCAAGGTTACTAAATAAAGGCTCGCTCGTTTGAAAATCATTTGTTTTAATTTTGGATAACTGCGATTTCTCCCGTTATAGTTTGATTTTATGCATTACAAAAAGTAAATAATAAAGTAATATCATTTATTAAATTACTCCTAATAACTTAAACATGTTTAACTTAAATGAGAAACTCTAATAAAAAATAATTGATTATAATTGCATACAGTCTGAATGCTGTGCATACGCTGTCAAAATAACAACTATTGCAACTAAACAAAACCTAATGGATTTAACCTCAAAACAGTAGTATCGTTTAGTGATAATTTGTTTGTTACTAGTCTTTTTTACAAGTTACAAGTTATGTTTTTTTCAAATTTAAAATACATATTAATTCTTGTAAATATTTGTAATATATCAATGCCTTTTTCCTTTGTTACATTTTATCACGTTTATAGATTGCCATAACACTCTTAACTTTCCGTTCTACAAGAATGAAATTTTCGAATACGGTAGTTTTTATTGTTATTGATTTATTATCATAAGATAAAACAAATAAAAATCGTCATTATAAATCATTAATGGCATAATAGTTGGCAAATACAATGACATAATGCTTGGTAAATACAAATAGGGCAACGATATATAATATATCTCACTTCAGTTAAAAATATAAAATGTAGAAATATTAATGTATTTTAGTGCATTTAATGTAGGTATATAATTCTTATATAATCTTTTATCTTCAAAACAATGCTATTTGTAATATATAAGTGCGTGAAATTGTGCATTATTTTTTAGATATTTTCATTGTATTCTAACATTTGTATGTTGTCATTTTCCTTTACGAATAGTGACCTTGACTTAATGCAAGTAAATTATATAATTTTAAAAATATTTCGCATAGAAGAAGGGATAGATAACATTTAAAAAAGACTGCATAATAAAATTAGGAATGAAAGTTGTCTAACTTTTTATTTTGAAAGGTTAAATAGTCTGCACAAATTTAAACAAAATATTAAATATACATCTATTATTTATTACATTAAAAATATGTTTATTCGGATTTTAAATGCATTTCGTTTTTCCTCATAAATGTTAAGAAACCTTTCTATACATTTTTTCAAAACTAGTCAACACATTAATGCAAATATTTAACGCAGGTTATAAAAATAAAGAAAGAAAGTCAAGAAAATCGTATAAGTTCATTAAATGATTCTTTTTTTGTTCAAACTTCAGAGTATTAAATCAAATGTAGCAAAACACTAATTGTCAATGCAAAACTTCACCAAACAAGCATGTAATTTAAGTTTAGTACTATATAATTAAAGTATGATGGTTAATTATAGTCTTGTCTAGTTAAAATGCCATATAAACAAAGTTCGATTTTTTTTTCTTTTGCTTACTGTAAATTTAAATGAAAAATATTAAGAGTGATAGTGAAATATACCTAATGAAAAATTATAATTTATTGTAATAAACATTCTAGTATTTGGAACATTTGGTAAAATGTGTAATTATTCTATTTATGTAGTTACTTGCGTGCAAGTATATAATTAAGTGAAGTGTTTATTTGTTCATTAAATTTGAACAAAACCACTGTTTCTGTTAAAATTTCGAATTCAATTTTTTTTCGTAATTACAATATTTACTTATACCTTGCATAAGAAACTAAGAAGATTGATATATTATTTTTAATGTTCAATTTACGTGTGCGAATTCTGCGAATATTATATTTGCATATATACTCAATTCAGACTTCGACTCTTGATCGCTATTAGCGAGATGCTAACGACCATTATGGTAACGGTATTTTTAAATAGCTTCTGGCATTTACAAGTCGCACATATATGTCTGTATGTCCGTAATGTCAGCCGGTGAAGAACCTACAGCACCACCAGTAATCACTTCACACATAACTTATTTGTAAAATGAAATTTACATAAATATTTACGATTTCAATATTTCCGCACAATTTATGATAGGTACCTACATAACATAAAATGTTTGCAATAATTGTTTATCATTGTTTTACTATTACAAAACTATACAATAAATAACCTTCATTTTATTACGTTTAAACTGTTTATATGTTGCACGTCTATTCGATAAAAAAATAAATTAAATGTCAATTTTGATTTATTTTTTGTAATAACAAATATAAAGTTAGCTTAGATATGTAAAAAAAATCTATAATTAGATAATCACTATATGCAAAAAAAACTAGCTCTAAGATTGGACTAATAGTCGGAGTTTAAAGGCAATGTATGCATTAAAAATAAGTCTAGTACAGAATAAAAAATATATATTTAAATTATATATAATTATAAGTGTAGAGTGTTGTAGAAAATAAAATACGTCACACTAAACAAAGCAAAGCAATTGACATCAGTATAGTTTAATGATAGTAATAAAATAGAAAAGTGCAATGTTAACAAAAATTCTTAGAAATCGTGATATAATTTACCGGTTTAGTAAAAACTAGATCTGTATCGTCGAAAAATTCGTATCTTTATAGCTCTGTTATTTTCCGCTTGTAGTGCTGTTGATACACTAATGTTTACAAGCTTATGAAAAAATATCAATAATTAGCATCACTCATCCAGATATATGTATTTAAATTTTAGGTACGCATTCGGAATTATATATGTGTGATTCGGACAGTTCCTGGGTTTCTTGCTCTGTTATTTAATGTGGGAATATATATCAAAGATAAACTGAATAGAATGACTATAATATTTATTAGAGTACCTACTGTAGATCCTGTGATGCAGTGCTTCCGAAACTATTATATAAATTAGCAAATTCAAACATATGAATATGTTTATTTTTTAATACGGACTAGCGAATTTAGTACGGATATATTTTTTAAGTAAAAATCTTACACATAAATGCTTAATGAATAAATCATAATGTTATTGCTATTGTGTCAAATAAATTTTCAGTTTATCGTGAATCTTAGAAAATACGTATGCCTATTTAAAACGATGGCATTAATTTGCTATTCAATAAATTATAACTCTCAACCGCTGTTAGAAAGCGTTAATGGCTTTATTTTTGTTGTTATAATATTTATAAACTAGGGTTTTATTGAAACATCATTTGTGCTGTTCGAATTAAAAATCTCTAGTGATCCGTCCACTTCAATAAAATCAATATTAGTTATTGATAAAAAAAAACAATTATTTACAATACAATAGCTAATATTAGCCATACATGCATCCAAACACTAATAACTTTATTATGCTTTAAGGATTCCAAAAATAATAAAAATATAATTACCTATGTATGTATACAATGTATTAGTTGTGTATACATAGCAGTAAATATGAGTCATGTTTAAGCCGAATTTATAGTCCTTGATTTGTTCACCGCAAACAATTTTCTCTGCTTTACATAATTTATGCCGTCTTCAAAATTAGTTAAGGTGAACCATGAAGTTCGCTAAAACATTGTGCCTTGAAAATTAAAAAAATATATATACCATTCGATGTGTATTTGCATAAAAAATGTTTGGTGAAAATTTCATTTATTTTGATCTTGTATTAATGGAGAAAAAATAAAAACTATGAAAAATTGTCTATTTTGGGGGTTTTTATTTTTTATCTCCAATAATACTAGTTAGAAATAAATGAAAATTTTACCATGCATTTTTAATGCAAATACACATCGAATGACGTTTTTTTAAAAATAAAAACCCCAAATAGGCACTTTTCATAGTTTTTATTTTTTCCTCCATTAATAAGAGATCAAAATAATTGAAATTTTTACCAAGCATTTTTTATGCAAATACACATCGAATAGTTATTTTTTTTCATTTGCAAGGCACGATGTTTTTCTAAACGAGCCTGATGGTTCACCATAATACAACTGATTCATTTAGCATTGAGTGTTAATTTGATATAAATTAAGGAAAACTAAGTTATAACAAAATCTTAAATTATTTGCTATTTCCGATCTTAAGTGAATATATATTGCACTTATCAACTCTATCTATCCTACGTTGTTGTTTTTTTTTTAAGTAAAATGAGTAATTAGGACAGCAGGATATTTAAAAGTTCGCATCGAGAAAACATTTCAGTGCCACTGGATCTTCGGTTCGTATTCGTACGTATCGTAGCAGATGTCATTTAAAACGATGACATGCAGAAAAAGTAATGAACTTGGAGCTTGTACACCGTGTAGGTATATCATCGCGTTATTATTTCATAAACGTTAAAAAGGCTCCAAGACAAGTTCTCTACGCGTACGGATGCGTTCCGCTTCCGTTAGCAGAACGTCTTCAAGTCTTTTTGTTTGAGGTGAACAACCCAGAAATTGTTCAAACAATGTTGGTCTGTGTTTGCACTATTCTGGACTGGTCTGTACTTTGTGTGTACTGACATTGTTTCTCAGATGAAATCATTCGAAACATTTTTCTTATTCTATCTGCGTTAGTTTATTCTTTTTACAATTAGCTGCATTCTCTCGTGAAATTAGTATTATAAAATAGAGATTTAATGCTTTATAAAATATATGTTGACATTTATAGATGATCAAATAATATAGTTTCCGTTGTAATACATGTATTGATAGGATGAATGCCAAGCATGCTTTGCGTAAGCTGTTCAATTAACATAACTATAGCAACCAAATAAAACTAATTTTATTTAGTTGTATCTAAATCAAAACATGTACCAAGTTTTTTATAATTTTGATGGAATTATAAATCTAGATTCCAGCCTGATACAATTAATATTAAATAACATTTTTAATATCGTAAAGAGTTGTATTTAACGCTAGTACATTTTTGTTTCTTCTAAATTTAAAATATTTATATACTAACATGAAAAGAAGCAGATTACAACTCTCATAATTATTATGGTGCTCATTTTCAAGATACAAATGGGTGACTTAAATATATCGACTCCCAAATGTTAAAACAAGATCCATGAATCCATTCAGTGTGCTATGGATTTTTATATTTAGAACTAGTACAAACATTCTATAGAACCTACGATGCATTAAACGTGACCAATGTAATGTCTAATATCAGCTATACGAGAAGATAGTATGTGCTTGTGTTGCACAATTTGCGCGGCCCATAATATTCTGGATTAAACTATACGTACATACATAGTTAATTCATTAAATTACTGTTGTATATATATAGTATATGAGTATCGTGCACGTATATGTAAGTACGTGCATTATGGTAACTCGGAAGTCCATATCGGGTCAGTTGTTTGCTAGCAAACCAGCATAAGCATGATAGTTAACGTATAACATTCTTACGTTTGCTCACAGAGTCATCACGATTAGTTTCCTTCCCGTGTCTGACGTCATAACCTGGTGAAGACGTCGTCATGTTGTGTTTCAGTCAGTGTCATGACGCCGTTGATATTTCCACTAGGTCAATGTCCGGCACTCTCGCTTCTTTTCCAAATGAATTTTTACTCTAGACTAGATTCTCTAACTTGAATGTTTACTTCGAGTTTTTTTTGCTTATAGTTCGTTGTAGTAATTAGATTATTTATCTTGGATAGCTTTCATGTAAGTTTGCTGGAGTTTTTTGATTATATTATGATTCAAATGATGAATAATTGGATGAATGATCAGTTTGATTTTATATTCAGTCTGCATTATTTTGTTTATGAAAGACTTTATGTGAAACTCGCTATATATTATAACGTTTTCGTATTGTTTTAAAACGATTTATAAGATTTCACATAAAAATACTATAAATAGGTGAGTAGGAATATAAGAAAAGAAATAAATATTTCTAAGCATTTTGGATTAATTCCCAAAAATGTAATTGAGTAAAGCAAAAAAGCATTGGAGAAGCCCAAAAAAAGATACGACCTTAAATATCTACTTTAGAAACTTTTTGAAAATACCTACTAAAAAAATCTACCTACTTACATATAAAATGAAACCGAACGCCACTAAAAAGATTTAATAATTGCATAAATAATAATTTGATGTTACGGGTGACACTTTTGCATAGTTAAGGTGAACCATCGGTTCGTTTAGAAAAACATCGTGCCTATCTAATGAAAAAAAAAACCATTCGATGTGTATTTGCATAAAAATGCATTGATAAAAATTCCAATTATTTTCTATTTGTATTAATGGAGAAAAAAAATAAAAACTATGAAAAGGTGCCTATTTTTGGACTTTTTATTTTAAAAGAAAAATTTCCATTCGATGTGTATTTGCATTAAAAATGCATGGTAAAAATTTAATTTATTTCTAACTAGTATTATTGGAAATAAAAAATAAAAACCCCAAAATAGGCACTTTTTCAAAGTTTTTATTTTTTCTCAATTAATACAAATAGAAAATAATTGAAATTTTTATCAATGCATTTTTATGCAAATACATATCAAATGGTTTTTTTTTTTTCATTTGATTGGACGATGTTTTAGCGAGCTTGATGGTTCACCTTAAATGAAATGGATAACATACTTTTTAATTTACAACTGTCGAAAATGTCAGGCATGACACAGCCAATGCTTATTTCATAATAAAATATATAACTAGTGTTTTAATATTCGTTAAAGATTTAAATATATAAAAGAAGAACAAATATTTTTGTAAATTTGTGCTACCTATATATACAATATTTTTAACTGTACAATTAAACAAAATGATATTGTTTGTATTTGTAAATTGTTAGTCGATGTCTTTCTATACAATCGACCAAATGATATATGTTTGCAGTTTGTAATTAGTGTTAGAAGAGTTTCTTTTTTTTTCTATTTTGTACGTTCTTGCTAATTAATTCTGATCAGCGTGGCGACAATTTTTTCGCATTAGTATTCCTACAGCACAAAACCAACTAAACATACAACTTTTATGAAGATATCCATATATGCGGTCATATTTCTAACATGTCACAGGTCAAAGTTCAAAAGCCGTATACAGACGTATACAACTTATCCTTTTGAAATAACCCATGTTTTAATTTGCTCAAGAAACTCCATTTACAAGCATATTTCAGCTCGTATAACACAAGAATCTATTAAATTATTTCGTCAGTGAATGACAAATTTATTGTAAGCTATAAAATGTTTTGACAGTATTTTGGAAATTATATTCACTTTTATTACTTTTTATGTAAAATACATTTATCCACATATCCTAAGCTTATCATGATATTTTCAACGTTTTTAAAAGTGTTATTGACATTCATCTTATGAATACACATAGAATTGCCATAGAAATCTATTCAAAGATTACATTTACTGTTACTTATATATATGTTTTCCGTTATAAGCCTACGTTCGATTGACATAATCCAACATATAATTTGATTTTCTACGGAAATTTAAAATGTGTCTCAAATATTAAAAAATAGTGTGTTGTACATTTAATATGATTGATCTTCAAAAGAAGGCATGCATTATTTTGTTTAACTAACAAATATCCATTGCTAGAGTTAATTTTCATTTGTGATTACAGAAAATTTACTAACTGGCATTCTTTATAGCTACTTCACCTTCACATTGCATCAAATGCAATGATAAGATGCGTAGATGACATCTTATGCATAACGGAACACAAAGTCATAAACGACATTCTATCCCACATAAAGAATATAAACATAAAATTCATATTAGAAGAAAAAATAAATGCTTTGGTATAACAATATCTAAAACCTATTACATATGGATACATATCAATATTAGTTTCCACCGTATTGATACGTAATGATTTCTGCAGAACGGTCCAATTAAGATGAACCATCAAGCTCGCTAAAGCATCGTGCCTTGCAAATGAAAAAAAAAAACATTCAATGTGTATTTGCATAAAAAATGCCTGTTAAAAATTTCATTTATTTTAATGTTGTATTAAAGGAGAAAAAAAAATTTAAACTATGAAAAAGTGTCTATTTTGGGGGTTTTTATTTTTTATCTCCAATAATACTAGTTAGAAATAAATGACATTTTTACCATGTATTTTTAATGCAAATATACAACGAATGATTTTTTTTTAAATAAAAACCTCCAAAATAGACATTTTTCATAGTTTTAATTTTTTTCCTCCATATTAATTAAGATCAAAATAAATGAAATTTTACCAGGCATTTTTATGCAAATACACATCGAATGGCATTTTTTTTTTTTTTAATTTGAGCTTATGGGTGAACCTTGAAGAAAGTGGTTTTTAGTTACTTCTTGAAACAAGTAGCAATTCTTTAAAATAATATATCATAATGAGAGTTTGCCATCCTTATGGAATGCTTCTTCTTTTTGTAAAAACGTTGTATATAAATACAGCAATAATATTTAACGTAATGAAGCATGAAATTCTATTTATACAATCTCATATACTATGCAAATGAAACCTTCATTTGCACAAGCAATAAGAGCATACTATAACACCATCATATAAACTGCTAGTGTACTGATGCCTTTTGGCAATTTAAATGAAAAAAGTCAAACAACAGCTTAAACTGCATCGTCAATTATTACACATTTTTACATCATTACATTAAACAACTGCAAATGATAAACCTTCATTCACGTAGACACGCACAGCTAAGTTTTTTTTTCAAATTAATCTGCTTTTCAAAATTATATCACAGATAAATAAATGAACGTTCTTAACACCCTACAGCAGAACGTAAATAAATTATTCTTAAGATATCCGGTTGAAAAAAATCAATCCTGTTTGTGCATAAATGTGGACAACCACAAAGGTAGAATATTAGCTGAGCGATAAATAATTATTATTTTTTTGTCAGTTTCGAACGAATTTTTATTCGCAAACTCAACAATTTTTAGTTTGTACGGCTAATAATACACCGAATATTGTAACCGCATGACTAAGGCGGCGAACAGCTTAGTACCATCAACTATCCAATCTTTCTTTCGTTTGTGGCTGACGGAATGCAGCGCCATCATCATGATACAAATGCAGCACCAAGGTTTGCAATTGTTGGCGAATGGGTGGTGGGGTAAGCCGCAAGAAACAGGTATCCAGAAAGCGAAATATTGGTCTGGCGTTGGTTTTATGATAGAGGGAGGACAGCGTCTGAGCTATGCCCCACTGGGCAACACATCTCTTGCATATAAGAATTGCATGCATAGCGCAGACCGTCATTTATATAAGAATAGGCTAAAGATATTCCTATGACGTTAAAACGCCTTATAAATGATCACTTATCATATATTATCAGAAAGGTTTTGATCCCTCTAGGTTACCTTACCGCAAAATCTGAAAATTAATTAATTTTCTTCTAGGCAAAACTATATTTATGTAAAAATTTGCTGATGCACGATTCTTGGATAGTAAATAATATTTACTGACTTCGAACAATTTTTTTTTAATTTTAGTAAATTTTTTTATAGAATAAAGTTTTTAATTAGCGCTCACGACCACTTTTGAACAGCAGATACGTTGTTAAATATTTTATGAAGTTATGTTAAGTTTTTGTTAAATTTTATATTTGCTGCTTTAGCTTCAGTTGAATCAATTTTACTGCCCATTAGGTACTGTAAACAGTTATTAAGCAACAATTAATGTTTCAACAATTTCTTTTCCCATAATTCGTGTGCGGCAGGGGCCTAGAATGTTGAACGCCCACAAGCAATGATCATTTGACCCCTATACTCAAGCGTGGCAGTTTTATATTATTTTAAATTTTCTTATTTAAGTGAAAAACATATATTTTCAGTTCGAATAAAATTTATTAGCAGAACTTCATTCGATGTTAGTCAAACAAAGATCATAACTCGTTTCTATGGAAAAGACAGATAGTTTGATTAAGACAGTATACCCACGCAGGTTTTATTATTTTCTCTGTGACAAGAGTCATTATTGTTAATTTAATGTCTACATAAATAAAATATTATATAAACAATTAAAAATACATTTAACATTGAAATTAGTTATGTTGTTTAATTTGTCATAAGTCAAGCAATTGTGTTATTCGATTATTATTCAGCATGAAATACTTCTTCTATTTTCGTCAAGGCAATATTTTATGACACCAAAACCGAAATATTAACAGTCTATTGTCTGCCTTGAAAAAAAATTAATTATTCTGCGCATGTTTATGTATTCTTTTGTAAAAAAAAAAGTAATGCGTTAGTCAAATGCACATATTCAGATATACGTCAGGGATACGAAAATAATTTTAGACTTAAAGATTTATTTGACAGTTATACAAAACAAAATGATAGCCTATTAACAATGAAGATACTTTTTTTGAAATGGTCTTCCTTTATTTTCATTCTTTAACTCTACCTATATGGTCTGAAGATTGAACTTAAAAAGAAAAAATAAGGTCGTACATAAATAATTTTTCTTAACGAAGCTGTAGGGAAGATTTATGATGTTAGAAGTAACTTATGACAGCCTTTTCTTGCATTTCCAAATTAAGTCCCTTGAATAATCCGTTATAGCGAGTAATAAAAATGTAAGAAGAATATCATGATTGAATGTTTCTGCTAATATCTAATGGATGATTAACTAGCAGTTTCATTCCTTTTAATAATTTATAGGAAGAAATTAATACATTTTTATTATGTTACTCTAAACATTTTTTGTTATTTCTGCAATATATACGAAACGGTAGCACTAACAGCAAATACTTACATCCAAAATGAAAGATATTAAGATTTCGCACAACTATTGTGTGAAAAGTTTCTTCGAAAAATGTACGTGTTACAAGAAAATAACTACTGCAATTCTAAAATTACTTATTTATGTTGCCATAGTTACGTAGGTGTAAAAATATATTTAATAAACCAAAATCAACTATTCCCGTTAATATTTTAACGGGAAACAAAATAGACTCAAATAATTTGTGTAATAAACAATCTTGTTATATCTGATATAATAAAATTTGCAGTTACTTTTCTAATATTATTGTTTTATATATGTAAATAATATGATGAATGTTTAAGAATATAATAATTGTGCTAATCTTGAAATATTTATATGAGAATAGTCTAGTCTACATATATGTAAATTGGGTCACATAATATCTTATATAACATACAATTCTATTGTTATTAATCATTGTTATACCATGTACGATAAAAAAATAACAAGAGTTATTCTCTTATTAAGTAACTATATCAGGCCATGTAAGCGAAAATCTTTACAAGATAATATTAAACTAGAATTGTGCATGTAAATTACATACTAAATAATACATATTTACATAATTTGTACTAACTTGACTAACAAATATCTGAATTATTGAAATTTCCAGATAATATCTTGGTTATTATGTCGTGACTCGTGTGACGGACAAATGTCCTGTATATTATAATATAGGTCGGCTGAGAAACCTTAATATGTTAATATATTTTGTGTGAATTAATTTAAATATTGGGCGTGATCGGTTTGATTATTTTCAAAAAAAGGATGCGTAGGTTTAATGTCCTTCGTCATAGTTGTCACGTGATCTCTAGCCTTACCATATTTGGTTTCATCCGTATATACCTTGTCTTATAAAACATATTTCATCATCATAGTTTCACTTTTTTGTATCGGTAAGCGTCGTTAAAGTAGTCGGAAAAATTATAGAAATACTGGTTATATATTCGTTAGTTGTTTTGGCAAACAATAAATTCTAAAACTAATTTACGACAATCATTATCATCTTATTTCTATGTATGAAATCTATTTCCATATTGTAGTTCTTATACCAACACAAATTCTTCTATTTTAGTCACTTTTATGCTATGCTATCATTCAATCAAAGTTCTTGGCCTTGGCATCTAATAAAATAAAACGCTGTATATCAGTGAAATACTTGCTTGTTCTATCGCTTTTTGTTCGGTTGGTATCATGTATGTGGTACATACGTCCAAGTGTCTACTCCAAGAACACCAAAGCATAAAGTTCAATTTAAATGCCTACGATATTCCATGGAATTCTACACTTCAACTATTCGAACACAACTGTGTTTCTACTCTAGTATAATATCAATAACTTTCAATATTATTTGATGATAACCAAGGAAGGCAAACAGAACTATATAAATATGAATTAATATAATTAAAAGTGAAGTCATACATCAAATAGGAAAATATAAAAAGAATTGTTAAAATATGCCAGCATTCCAATGCACTATAGCCAGTGGTTCTCAACGAGAAGCCACGGTTCACTAGTAAACTGTGAGCCCCTTTCAAGTGTGTTGCGAAATGTTGATCCATCGTATTTCTCGTATTGTTTTTTTTCCTCCAAGTATACCGGCAAATATTTGTTTTCATTCAAAGTGTGCCGCGACTGCTTTGGAGTTGAGCACCACTCCACTATGCACTGCATATCTGCATAGGGCAGTTAAGGAGTATTTGCGATAACGCAAATAGAACAGCAAATATATAAAAATTACATCAACTTATCGTGGTTAAAAGAGTACATACACGATCTATAAGAGCTATTCGTATATCTGGCGAATTTCAATCTTAAGTATGAAGAAAATTAAAATACTAGATGTAACTGTAGTTTTATGGTATGGAACACCAATTCTACAATAATGAACCAAACGAAATATGGTCTCATGTATCCGGGTGTAACGTCTATGTGTCATTATCTAATTACATAAAATACACGTATGTTCTTAATCTGGAGCAGTGAATGTTATTCACATAATGATAAGTTTACCTATATGGAAACGAAATATGATTGTGTAGGCGGTGACAAAGGTAACAAAAAATGTATGAATATAAATCTAGTTCCAAGGAAAATAATTCATGTTATTGTATATAACCTTCCATAGTAGATACATACAATGCAATCGTTTACTTAGTTTATATTGGATACGAGGTACTAGTTTATAAGTAGAACTAGTTGTTAGCTATAGTTCATGTGATGTTTAACTAGTTACTTACTAGCTGCTTCTAAAGTCGTTGACATACACGATGTAATATCATAACATGTTTCAAATAACTTCAAAAGAATACTCCATATCCAACAGCCAAGACACCTTAAGTCATTTCACTTTTATTTATAAAACAACAAAAATAAACTATAAATTAAAATATTTCAATAAATGTATGTAGATATTAGTTATGATGCGAGTAGAGTATAAGTAAGACCAAATGCAGTTCTTACATCATAACGCTCATTTAGTTCCTCTTTACTATCTGTCTTACCGAATCTTCGTTTCACAACATCTTTTCTAATTATACTGTGACATAGAACATAACATACGTAATTGGTAAACGATATATCCGTAACCGATGTGATGTCTTTACAAATTATGACTTTCTTATATGGTCACTAATGTAGTTGCAATTAATGCTCCGATGTATCTCTTTTCCACATACGTAGATAATCCATTTTGGCAAATCTTATTTTTACAATTATAGGTATTCGGTAATGAACTAAAAATAACGAATTCTATTCTCAAATAAGGTCATAGCCAAAGAGAGCTAAGCTATTGAAGAATGGTAATTAGTACACACCAATAAAATTTCCCGTTTGAATATGCGCATTTAGAAATTTCCTCTTTATTGCTTTCACTAATCAGAACAGCGAAAGTTAATGTATAACACTACCTCTAATTTGTTAATTCAAGTTCGATTAAATTTGCAACAATAGTTGTATCAAATTAAAGTAAACTACTACCAAAGGATGATTTACACAGCATAAAAGTCATATCGATGCCAACATATCTACCGAATCATTTCACATATTTATTTATAATCGTGTTCGCTTTCTCAAAGTAGATCGCATTCTCAATCAATATACACAATATCATTTAATGTTTACTCTTATTAATTTGGTAATATTTTACAATTTTTATCAACATCAGTAGTGATGATTAAAGTTTAACTAACTAGTAAATAAAGTATGTTTCAAGTCAAATGATTATACGCATATAAACAGACATTTGTTACAGTATATTTATCATCTGGATTTTTTCACCATTTTAAATTATTCATCAAGAAATTATCCATAATCAGTAGTCACTGTTTTGTTTATACGTAGCCAATTATTAATTTTACATCAATTTCAATACCTACTTCTTTTACAATATTGCTTACGTTTTATCTTTCCCTATAGGTAAGTATGTTAGGGAGTTATGAATAAACATTATATTTAAGCTAATAAACATAATAATTGGATTGTAAAGCATGACCTTCACTCTCTTCTTTAATCCAATTAAATGTTGAAAAATACTATACTAGGTATATTAGGTATATTTAGGATCACTAGTCGAAAATACCGACATGTTATTATTTTTTAGTGAAAGTGCAAGTCCAAACTGATTCATAGTTGATTAATTATATGCTGGCGAAATACACGCAATTGCCTTAGGACAGAATTGCATTTTTAGAAAATGTCATTATTAGCGTCTGTATGTTGTGCAATATATTTTACTTGAATAAAAATAATTAACTTATATAAATTGAATGAGTAATGAGTAATATTAGAAATTAATAATACAATATTGATATAATTTATTTATCAGATTAAATATCAGAATAATGTTTTACTAGTAATTTGAATGCGTGAGGAAGATACATATTTTTCTTTATCTTTTATTTAATTTAACGTGCCTGCTAAAGAAATAAAGATCATATGAAAGTGTTCGTCCGCTCCACATGTTTACATAACTGTAAAACAGATAAAATTCACCGTTCTTCACGACAGCATAGGTAGGTAGGTATATCAAAAAGTATAGTAACATTTAAAATTCTTATTCGTTTGTTTCCGAGAATAGTTGTACGTGTTAAAAGCGAAATGTGTGAATTTTAGTCTAAAAGTGAAACAGAACGCAGTTCAAACGGTATATAAAACCGTGAAATACATAATTAAATCGTGAGAAAATGTTGAGCGTAAAATATTTAAAAATATATACAGTCAACGTGATTTATGAAAATCCTATATGAATTACATAAATGGAGTGTCGACAACAACTGCATATCCATTTATTTGTGATACGCATAAACTGGTAATCTGTACCCAAAGAAGCACTCATGCATCAAGAGACTCGGTTACTAGAACGTGATTTTCAGATTGCTAGAAACGACTTTGTTGAGCATATACATTACATTCTTTCTAGCTAATATCTGAAACTAGAGTTTATATATATACCATTGTATCAATAGGAAACAAATTTGTACAGCTCATAATTTTTGTTGTAAATAAAATATTACAAAACATTTCATTAGATTTTTTCAAATGAAACCAAAACTAGTCTATTGTTTCGACCTGCGATTATTATTACAAATCTCAAAAGTAAAATATTACCAACTGTACGTTGCTATGCGTAAACTATAGAATTTGAAATTCCTGCATGTACTATGACCATGCTTCTATGTTTGTCTTCAGGTGACTAGTCTATAGTGGTAATGCTAGTGACCGGATTCGTCGTACACGCTTATTGTCAAACATGACATCACTCTGCTGCTACCTCAATACAAAGAGACGGACATCATTTGAATAAATGACACTAATGGCCAACGAAACCACCTATTTCATAGTAAGACATATTTATTTAAAATTAAGCAAAAGTTTAATAAGTTGGTAAAAAATACTAAGTAAGCACATTTATCAGGCTCGTTTAGAAAAACATCATGTCTTGCAAATGAAAAAAATACTATTCGTTGTGTATTTGCATAAAAAACGCCTGGTAAATATTTCATTTATTTTGGTCTTGTATTAATGGAGAAAAAAAAACTATGAAAAATTGCCTATTTTGGGAGTTTTTATTTTTTTAAAAATTGTTTGTTCGATGTGTATTTGCATTAGAAATGCATGGTAAAAATTTCATTTATTTCTAATTAGTATTATTGGAGATAAAAAATAAAAACCCCCAAAATAGGCACTTTTTCATAGTTTTAATTTTTTTTCTCCATTAATACAAAATCAAAATAAATGAAATTTTTACCAGGAATTTTTTATGCAAATACACATCAAATAATATTTTTTTATTTTCATTTGCAATGCACGATGTTTTAGCGAGCTTGATGGTTCACCTAGCAGAAGATATGATAGAATAATGCCTTTTTAATCACATTTGGTTATGGAACATGTATCAAAATAGCAGTGGCGTCTGACTTTACACGATTTTTTTTGAATTGGTGTGACAAATGATGTATATTAGCGCTAAAAATGCACAACTTTCGAAGGTCACGTAAATAAAAGTACTCATTGCACTTAAAAAAAAAACAAAGGTGTGTTTAAATTATCAATTTAAATTTCTGAATAGCTTAGGTATATAATTGTGGTAGGTATGAACATTTAGAAATTTGCTCCTTTTTTTTTTTGAAATTATGATTAAAGCACGCCATTTTTGAAAGCAAATGCTATTATTGTTTACCATCATTAACAGCTAGAGAAAATTGCAATGAAAAATATCACAAACAAACAAAAATAGTGCCTTCTTTGCGCAGCCTTAAGGTTAGACGGTCTAGTTGTGTGAAAATCTACATTTAGTGTATATAAGTATATCGTATTTAATACAATTACAAACGATGCAGAAAATAAAATAATTCATCATACAAGCTTCATGAATCGTAGAAAAACAATTAAATCAGCTTATTAGCACTGAGTAGAAAAATTGAAAATCACTAACCGTTGAATAAAAGCCAACAATTCTGACCAATTTATTAAATAAATCAGACGTTCGATCTGACATAATGAAAGTGATTTAATAGTGATGTGCTCGCCTAAAGGCACCAAGCACCTAACATCCATCGTTCATTATAAATTTCACGGACACAAGTTACTATGGTTGGATGACGTAAAACACAAATTGGTATCAATGCTCTTTAATAAGTGAACGCATCTAACGGGAACAAGATAATAAAAATTCTACCGATTTCATGTTTATAATAACGATAAATATATTGTGAGATGATTTATTTTTATATCGTATGTTTATGATTTAATTAGTTCGGTTTTCGATTGGACCATTCACATACATATTCATGAAGTTTTTTCCTCTTCAGAGAATTGTAATAAACTTTTGGTCTTATATACAGTTGATTGAACTTCTATGATCGTTTATACTAACTACAATTCAAAATTAAAATATATCTGCACTTTGTGTGAAACAAAAAAGTTGTTAATCACATAAGCGATAACTGGAATTTATTGTGTACCTATAACAAATAAACTATTCAGAGCAAAATTATTTATTGGTATAAAGTATAGAAAGTGATGTATAAATATGAATAAAATTTTATTAAACATAGGTAGGATAAGGTTGCCGATATCGTATCGGCTCCTAAATCGCACCACTGTTGATTTACAGAAAACTATTCCGCTAATTTTCTATCTATCAGCTATTTTGAGAAGTAGGCAGTAGTTTCAAGCTGTGCAGAAAACTGCACCAGATTGCCGCGAATCGTTTTGATGACATACCGTCTAAAAAGTTGAGTGTGCTTGATCTGCAATATTCCGTTACCCATTGTAAGGAATTAGCCACGAAGTAAGTGATATTAATAAGTAAGCTCACATCTAGGATAGGAGCACTACTTGTATTTTATCGAGTGAACAGGCTAAAATAACATTTTTATTGATATTTGGGGATTAAAAACGCATTTTTATTAAAAAAATGACAAGTTTTCTATATCGAACCACTAGTGAGTTGCTCAAATCGCACCGGAAGAATGGAATTGTTTTCTTTGTAATGAAGAAAATATTGAAGATATGATACGTTGTCTAATGTGTTTTCTCAAAGTACCTATCCTTTTATTATATTATTTCCTAGTTTATTATCAGTTTTTATAAGTATTATATGTTTTGTTTCTATGTTTTAGGTATCTGTTCATCATATTTTATGAAGTAACTACTTTACCATTTAAACTAGGTACCATTTTAATACAGAGTGCGATTTAGGCAACCCATGGTGCAATTTGGGAAACTAGTTCCTTAAATCGCACCACTTGCAGGTTTTTACAAATTTGTTGAGAAAATAGATTTGCAATGGTAGTAATGAGTTTCCACTTTGGAATTGTCTGCCTGAGATATCAAATAAAACGTTAGTATTGATAACTTGACACAAAAATCACGTTCCCTATATTAAAATGGGGAAAATCCGAAAAGTGGTGCGACCCTAATAAGAATTTAATCTTTCACTGAATTATTTGGACGTACGCAAGTCCTGAAGAACAAATCTTTATATCTACTACATACTTCTGCAGGAGTTGAACAGAAGTATGTATGTTCGTGTCAAGATAAAACTCTTTTATCGTAGATGTATTATACGCTATAAAATGAGCAGTAAACAACACGTCATAAAACAATCAAGAGACTTTCTTTAATCACCAATCAAATCAAACAGAATACATGCAACAAATTTCACTCTTAAACGTTTCGAAAACGAAAGTCCACTTGTAAAGACTTGTTTGCTCAAAGGTTAACAACTTGTACTTGAATATCGCCTACCTACAACGCGATTCATTGTAATTGCCACCATACTGATGTGTGTACCGATGTGGCGTTGCGTTGGTGTACAAACGTCTTATTTGGTGAAGAAATAACGTTATATGTGACTTTTGTTAGCTATTACATGCGGTCCTAAAGCCAGGATAATCGTGAACAGTTTTTGTAATAATAATTTCTGGTTAGGCATGTACGCAACTTGCCATTGTTTAATTGTGTAATTTGCATTCAATGAAGTTGACGTTTGTCATGATAAAAGAAATGTTTAGATTGAGAATTTGATATTTAAAATTTAACAGTTAACTTTGATTAATGTAGTAGTATTTAGCCACGGTTCTCAAAACTTATGGAAACGCTTTGTTTGAATTGCATCTGATGTTTTAGTGCTCAAGCACAGACACCAATTTGAAACGCACTGTAATGAAGTGATGTGTTTGTTGGCGTTGTGCCAACCATAAGGAAATAATCATTTCATCATAATGCTTAGCGAATCTATGTCAAATTTAATTTTCAATGCTCAATACTATGCAAAATATAAACCCACTTCAAATATGTAAATTTATTTGAAACAAGTTCAACTTGAATTCTATGGAGTTGATTTCTACATAAATAATTACAAGTTTAGGTGGCGAATTCCATCCATAAGATATATTCTTATTTTATCTTATCGCAAGTCGAATAAATTACAATTCAGTACAACAACTATAAGTTATAGAGAGACCAGTAGGCTTTTAGCAATATCTTCAACACAACCATGTCTTTCAAAAACGAATGTACCAAATCAAATTTCAACATAAAGTCAGTTAATGCAATATATATTCAGTATACCTGAACTGATCAAGCAGAAAGCAACATAAAGAGTGTGATAGTAAAACGTTTGAGTATAATATAAAAGTGACAAGTACAGAAATTAAAAAGTATTCTTACTGATATTTGCAAAAATTGTATGTTTGTTTTTAAAGAATAATGATAATTTTTTAACAAGATCCACTTATTTATTTTACTGAAATCAATTATGATAGTTCAAACACCACAAACTATGTTTAAATATAATAGCCTTCGATTGTTACAATATACTTTTAAATATTAAGACAACAAAAATAATAATGTCATCTCCAATTCGTATTTGAAATGCCATCGTTTTATATAAACACCATTTTTAGGACTGCCCTTAGTGAATACAATACATTTGTTCGTAGTTTGTGCATAGATATTTTTCATTCTAGAGATAAATTTTATTACTTTTCTTTGAAGATTTTTAAAATTTATTCACACAAATTTTATATGAGTGTATAAGTGCAATACTACAAAGCGAGTTAAAGGAATTTACAGTCAAGTGCTAATTTTAAGTATTACTAAAGGAAAAGTCTTTCATGTAATTTTGATGAACAAAGTATGCTTCAACTAGTTTTTCTTGGAACTCTTAATAAAAATTCAACAATAATACATAAATTAATATACAAGCACTTTATAATTTACATACACAATTTGCATATTAATAACGGATAAGAACCTTGCACAATTTCAATGTACCTAACTACTTATAATTTATTATTATATCAAATTTATTGTTTTGATTCAACCTCTGTTATAATAGGTTACGCTACAATGATTTTATTTAAATTTTGTGTTAAGTTACTATCATTTACTACACTACAGAATTGTGACAGTTCATTTATAATTATAATTACAGGAAATAATTCAATTTGATAATTTATTATTAATATTTTTTATATATTAAGTTAATTACCTTGGTTTCGAAAATTCACCATTTATTAAACCATATGTTGAAATTTAATATTAGTTTTATTTTATAAAGTAATTATATAAATAGAGAAACGTTTTCATTAATTCGGTAGAATTAAATGTAAAAGTTCTAATTCAATTTTCAAATATTTCTTCAAAATTAATATTCGGTTGTTTTAACTTTAATTTAAAAAGATTTCTTTACGATTTGAGAAATCATCATTAATATTTTTAAATGATATAGGCAGTTTATAATTTCACAATTTACTTTTTGCAACTTATTTGTAAAAAAAACAATAAACATAAATTCTGACACATCGAGATTTAACATAATTATAAATTATATCTATTTCCATGCACGATGATGATAAAAACATTTTAATTTATTTTCGCGGAAAAGATTGCGATAACAAAGTATAAATAGAAAATAATTTTACAGTTTTTTTTTTAAATAATTGTCAGGTTGCAGATGTCAAGAGACAGTTAACAAAACTTTATAGATAAAAATAAAATTTTAAATTACGATGATGTAATTCTTAATCATGAATAAATCACTCATTGTTTTTACAAGTAGGTACCTAAGTTAATGGACTTTTGCAAGTGGATTTTGAGATTCTTACTATGAAATAATTAAAGTGCTATTGTATTTTTTTTAAAAATATTTGATAGGATTTAATATAAAAAAATGTAGGTAAGATTGGCTGGCTTGTAATTATGTGAATTATTTGGATATCTATTTGAGCACATTATGTAAGATGTTAACAAAAGATAAAGTTTTGAACTTGACCTTTGTCGGGGTTATGGTTAAGAATCAATTAGTTTTTTGCTAGAGGTACTTTTGGATAATTTGTAGCTTATTATATATCTTAAGACGATTTTCTACTAAGAACTAGTGCCGACCGATGGACGCATACCGGATATTGAACAGGTGGCGTAGAAATTCATCAGAAAATATATTACCTATGTGCCACTGTACCCGTAATTGTAACAATTTGTTTCTAAAAATGCTTTCTTACATGACGTAATTAGTAAGTATTGTGAACGTTAAATATTTGAAAATCGAAATATCCACTTTGAGCACCCCTGAATCCACATTGACAATTTTTTTAAAAATTACGTTTGTCTATTTGTGAACGCTCTAGCTCTAAAACCGCTGAAATATGAAATCAATTTATGCCTATGCAGTGTCCAGTGGCGTAACTACAATAGCACAAAAGATGAAGGGTATTGGTTCGTTTTATTTTAATACAAAAGATAGCTATTAAGGTAATTATTTCTTGCTCGTGAGGAGTCTAAAAATTACTCCACACCAGATACTTCGAAAGTGTTGCTACTCCGTCGTCATTGTCTACTGAAGCTACAATCAATTTTCTTATGTATGTATGTAAACAATTGAATAAAGAAGAACAAAATATCATACTCTGTACCACTGAGTTAGATATTGAATTCGATTTGGAATGTTCAAAAGATATCTATTCATGCGTGATGAATTGAAAAAATTAAGCAAATCTTTTGACTTTGAATAGAATAGCAGCAAGGAAAAAAGTGAAGTTAACTAGCGGCCATGAAACCGAAAGTCAACATTTCCTTAACGCCTTGAATCGTGAACGTGAAAATCATCCATCTCGTGTGTTATCATCTCACATGGTATTAGTAGTGTGTGTGTGTGTGTGTGTGTGGTGTTACCCACTCGTCCGGGATCCGCCCACCCAGGGCTTGGCTCCGGCTCCAACTTTGCGAACAAGAAGAAGATATGGCCTAGCGGTTGCACAACCTTCGGTTGAAGTGTGCACGTGAGCGCGGGAGCAAGGTTGCATGGGGTCAGCTCGACGCCACCACGGTCAATACACCTGACTATATAATATACTCTATTCGTGGATGGTTGTTTATATGTATTTTACATATACCTAACCTATGCGACCACACGTTTAGATATCTAGGAGTTTGCATGTAACAAGGTAACAATGCCCCGTAAGCAATGTATTTTACAGATTTCTATTGTAATAAGCACAAAAAACTTGAACAGTCATAGGACTTGTAAAAAAGTTGAGGATACGATGAAAGAAATATTTTGGAACATGCACACAAATAAGCTAATCGGTAATCAGAAATATATTTATAACTGTAATAAATATATCTTGAATCTTGTATCTCTTATTCTGGGAATATTATAGATACATGCCGACCAACATTACCCACAGTCAGTTAAATAATAATTAAAACATGATGCGTGATGAAAAGTGAAAGACTTTTTAAAATATCAGTCAACGAAGAACAAGTAATATTTTATTTTCAATGTTTACGGCTGCATATGTTTGAAAATAATATACATATGTATATAGTATGTATATCCTGTTTTTCTTTAACATACTTCCTACCCAATCTTTCATACCTATTCCATTAATACGCCAGGCCTACAACTACAAATTGTTTTTATTTCATGAAACGTGATATTATTAGAGGTTGATTATAAAAAAAAATTACGCACATGATGCTAGGTACGTTTATATATACATACAAGAAGTGCATAAAGGTCGCATGATATTATAATGTCACTTTATACATTCTTACCTGTTTACATCATTAACAAACAGTTTCGAGGAATGAGTGTAATTGTGGTAGGTATAATAACGATCTCAGGCTGGTATTACCGTTTTTATCATTATATTTCAGCGAAAAAAGATTACTAAACAAAGAAAGAACTGTCTATAATTTCAAAGAAATATCCTGCAAGGATGGCTCACACTAACGTTAATGATTTTATTAAAGAATTAAATTATTTTTGACAACGCAGTGAATTATTGCTTTAAAATGAATATATATTACAGTGAATCAAATCTAAAAACATGTGACCTAGAATAAAAGTAGACACTAACCCTATTATGTAATTATTCCTATTTAAGTCAATGCATCATATCAAAAGACTTTATACTTAAATTATATATCAACACAATGTGTTATCGCAGAATATCTATCTATGGTTGAAGAGTGTTACAGAATACAGGATAAAGCATCTATGTATGTACATTCGTTCATTTAACTTATGTACATATATGCAGTTCGTATGATTAAAGGTACATATCTGTAATATCTGCATGTCGATTTGTACTAATTATATGCATTGCATTTCTAAGAATATCCTTTCATTAGAAAACCACCGAGTATGTGACTATACCTAACTGTAAAATTGTACGCGTTGGCATGTCTACCAGTTCAGAAGATTTATTTTTACAACAACTAAGTGTTAAGTAACACTATTCTTAAAGTAAAGATTACGTCATAGAGATTAAATCTAAAGCTCTAACTTACTGTTAACAAAAAAACATCGGCCATGTATTGGCCCTTAACTTTCTTTTACGTAGTCAGTATATTTTGATTTGATAGTATATAAATTAAAATATAAAATGTTAAAATTTAAAAGAAAATATTTTCATTCATTATGTCCAGTAAAACTGTAAAGTTAGATTATTGTCAGATTTCTAATAAAACCTATGTATTTTAGATTTAAAATGTTCGATTCTATTGTAATATACAGAAAATATAATTATTCATTACACATTATTAAAAATTATTATGGCCGGACATTTATATTTATATATAATATTTTAAATTATTTACTAACCTTTGTAACGCTTTTTCACTAAACTTATTTGTAACACTGACGATAAATGTTAAATGTCAAAATATTTGAATATTTAAAACAATTGACATGCATAGCAGATGCGATTTATTATATATAATTTCCCATACCTACGTAACTATGGCAATATCAATAAGATAAGATCTTGTAACTGGTACTTTTTGAAGAAATGTTTCAAACAAAAGTTGTGCAGAATACTAATATCTTTGAATG
Organism: Nebria ingens riversi; assembly: GCA_018344505.1. Lineage (NCBI taxonomy): Eukaryota > Metazoa > Arthropoda > Insecta > Coleoptera > Carabidae > Nebria > Nebria ingens. The sequence goes on from JADQWA010000865.1 coordinate 138,209, forward strand.
TTAATGTAACTATATTTATTGTAAGTACAGCCGTTTCGGAGATATTGCAGAAATTACAAAAAATGACTCAAGTAAACATGCACTGCCGGTTTGAATATGCTTTTCAAAAATAGGAGGTTTTTCTCCCAGGCATATACAAATCTTAAGTTTAAAGTTTCATAATTTTATCTTTAACGGTGTAGGCTGTAGAGCGCACACAGCCACACACACACACACACGCACACGCACACACACACACACACACACACACACACCCCACACACACACACACACACACACACACACACACACACACAGACGTCATTCCAAAAATAGTCAGGCTCGATTCAGGGAAGGTCAAAAGGTGTATTTCCGTAAAAATTTCGAGAAATTTTTTTTTCGTGATTACAATACTTACTTATTACTTCGTAAAAGAAAGTAATAGTCTGCTCCTCTATGTTTAATATAATTGAAATAAGAACACCAGTGTTGTTCAACATAAATTTTAAAGCATTTTAAGCTTAAAAAGAAAATTTCACTGATAGACCGACAATATAATTTCCGTTGTAATTACATGCATTAATTGCTACGCTACATTTCGTGCTTGATTTCGTAGCGTAAGCTGTGAAAATATCATAACTATAGCAGCCAAAACAAATTAAAGTATATTGATTTTAATTCCATAAATAATTGTAATTGTTGTAAATAAATAACATAATTATAGCAACCAAGTGTGAAATTAATTTATTAATTTTTGTGCAATTTTCACATACAGATTTAAAATACAAATATCTTCTTGCAATGTAACATTTCACAGATAAGTTTCTATGATGACCGTTTTGTTTTCTTATATTATCATTGCTACAAATCGCAATTACATTTAAAGCACTCTTTGCTCTTCACTTTGAGAACAAAAGGAACTTTTGCAAACTGGTGTTTTTATTATTATTAATTTTCGTTAACATTAAATAAAAAAAAGTAGGTATAAACCGTCATTATTGGCGGATACTCGTTTAGTAATATATGTTTTGCAAACCGCATGAGAACACTGAAGAATTAAATTCGTCACTTTCATCTAAGATATGAATATACCATACATGCCTGTATGTTTTAAACAATTTGTAAAACTGCCTCATTTCTAAAAATAAATCTTAGCTATACCCAATACTTATAAATGGATAATAAAATAAAACCAAAAGCCTAAACACAGGAAAAACGGACAAATATTCTCGGAAGCACATACATATATGTATATAATTATGATTTCGACGTAGACTCATCACTAAATATGCTGTAAAAACGATATAAATGCGCAAATTGCAGAATACTAGTTTACATCCCGGAAATCAAAGGTTTATCAATACTATAAAATACCAGGTATAAAACACTGTGAACAACATAAAACAGTGCAAATATAAGTAAAACAGCAATAAGTCGCATCCTGTTTTAAGATCATTGTACGATAATAATAACATATTCGTTTGTATAATGACGAAACTTTCAACTACTGCTAATGCCATCGACAAATATGCTGCACATCGTTAGCAATAAAATTGTTTTCAGCTAATCCAAGAAGGTACTTAATATCTATTTTATATCAACTGTAAAAGCTCAATTATCTTATCACGAAAAATACTGCTTAATGTCTTTATTGATCACAACATCGTAACGGAAACAAATCCTTCATTAGCTTTTTTTTAAAACTTTTATTATACCTGTAGATATTATAAATTATATATTTAAAAAACGTTTATCCTGGTTCAATTAATTTTTTATATCCATATTCAGAAAAAAAAATGTTCTTAGAGTTAATGTCAGTTAAATAATAACAAGCAGAGAGCTGAACACCATTTGGCATTAAGTAAACAAATATAATCAATTGTTTCTATGGAAATTTAAAGTAGTTTCATTCAAACGCAGCTTCTAAATTCTATAAATAACATCTGCAGTATATTGCACTGGACTTAAACGTAGTAGGTATATTTTGTTTAGATAGGCATGATTAAAATACAATTGTTTTAACACGGCCGGACATTTGTTAATTTTTAAATTAACTTAAAACAAAATATGTGTATATACAATATGTTTAATATTTTACTAACCTTAGAACACTTCTATTACTAAAGTTTAAAGTTTCATCATTTTACCTTCAACGGTTTAGGCTGTCCACAAAAGCACACACACTCACACACAGACACATCAAGTGTTAATTATCAGCGGAAACTACATTATTTTGTGTATAAAACTCAAAAAAAAAACTACTAATTATATAAATTAGACAATGTACGCGTTGAAATGCACATAAACAACTATTGTACATATCGAATCCCCTATGTTATTCTAGAAACTTCAAAAATACTTCCGGGTTTGCGCGCGACCCTTATGACCAGTGTCAGTTATAAAAATTGTTTATCATGGCAGGTATACCATGTGTTTATGCAGTGAAATTGCGGGATAACCAGGAACAACAGATCGAAAATATGTGAAACTAACAATTGAAACGTTTTTAAGTGTTTGTGATATCAATTGATGGACAAGATGGCGTGCAGTGTAAAATGTAAGTGCATTTATTACCTATTCATTACTAGCGTTGACTTTGGTTATGTTGCAACAATTGACACACATAGTTGATACGATTTATTATATATTATTTACCAAACCTACATAACTATGGAAACATAAATAAGATATTTAAGAATTTCAATAATAATTTTCTTGTAACTGGTACACTTTTTAAATAAATGATTCAAACAATAGTTGAGCGAAATATTAATATGTTTCATGATTTAATTTAAATCAAAATGAGTAATTATTATTTGATTAGCTATTAAAATGTTATTATATACGATGACAGATAATAAACATTGAAATGTTTTTATTTGAACAAAATTAGATACAGATATCATAATTTAGTTACGGTTAAGGGAAACAATATTTGTTTGATTTATAACGTGTACGATTTAACCAAGATATACGAGAAGCAAAAATGCAAGCTCAGAATATTTATAGATACAATAACGGTCGCGGTGATTTGTGAAACGGAACAGTTCTTGTAATACGCGCGTGTAGAACTCTGAATATTTTATTTATGATAACAAACCCCGAAGCGATGATTCCAAGTCGGTTTCTTGTGTGCTCTTTTCGCTTCGCTGCAAATCGGATACCTACGATTTAATAATTGTTTTGTTCATTATTGCTAACGATGTGATTAAATGTTGTTTGCGCGCATGTGCAAATTCTAATGGCGAACCATGAGTGCAATGTACAGCTAATTTGATAGAAAATCATTTCTTAAATTTTATATAGGTATCATAAATAGCGGCAAGGTATTTGTTTGTTTCTTGAAACTGTATATTTGCAATAATGTCGCAAAATGTGCAGTATTCTCCTACATTGTTTATGCTTTTCACATTTTATTTCACCGTGTAAATTATCAACATCAGTTTATGACTAATGATATTAAATTAATAAGAGATCAGTTACATTATCTGCTAACGACTGATAATTATTGCCTCGCTAATGTATTTGTAACTGAACTTTATTTAAAATAAGTTCGCATAAAATACTATTTACGTAAACATTTACTTAAGTTTCTATTAAGTGAGAGTAGTACATAAGTATATCTAAACTGTCATCATTTATAATATGAATTGGTACTGATACTTTATTTCAGTATTCAGAAATAAATTAATCTTGCTTTTATTTGAGAGTAAATCTTATTTATTTACAAACATACATTTATGTTATTAAATTATTTCTAAATATAATAAAATAACAGTACCATTAGCATGTAGTATATAAATACAGTTAAAAATGAAAGAGAACTTGTTTATAATTGCAAGCGGTAAACAGAAAGACAATTGAAGCATGGTTCTTTAATTGCGCTATATCTCTAACTGTAACACAATGAGAAGATTGCGTTTACATTTGATCTGTTCATGTTTGTTTTATTATATAGAAATTTGTACATAAACCATAAAGTTATATTCATTTTAAAATAATATCATAAATATATAAGGCAAAACAATCTGTAATTAAACGTAAAACATTCAAGTCTATCGAACCTCACAAACAAACTTCAATATGAAACAGGGAATTCAACACCAATATTGTGGTCTTGAACTAAACATCATGACTTGAATATGAATGACGTCACATAGGGTTTTTTCTGAACTCCCATTCATGACCAATAAGTGGCTACGTGTCGCATTTCAAGAGTAAAGCTACTTTCAAGTTGAAGTATTGAATTTAGCTACCTACATGCATATAAGTTATAAAAAAATGTATGAAGGTTGACCGCACTATCAGGTCATTTATTAAAATTAATTAATGAATTAAACAAATGAATCTTTGAATTCATTTTAAATTTAGATATAAAATCAAAAATACTTGAAAAACAAATTTGAATCATAAAAATCGGAATATATTTAGCGGAAATAAAATTTTGAATGCATTTGAAACACATTAAATATGTTAAATATTTTCGCTAAATGTTATTCGATTTTTATGGTTCAAATTTTGTTTTCAAGTATTTTTTAAATTTGCGTATGAATTTGTAAATAAAATAACATAATAATAGATTTATTTAAATATTAGTTTTTTAATAAACTACCTGTCGCACAGGTATAAACCCTAAGATAAGATAAGATCGCATAGCCGAGAGAAAAGGTTCTGTACAGCAATCATAATGTGGTACAACCATGAGATATAATAGAAATAACTAAATTAGTTGTAAGTGAAACTGGCAACATTACACAAAAAACTCCGTAAGGTTAACATTGCCTATACTGCTTCATAATCATAATGAAACGTTCTATAGTAAGAAAAACCACGCAAATTATTAGAAATTGTTTGTTTCTTTCAGTTGCTATTCGACGTTTTTACTTTCTTTTACGAAATAATAAGTAAGTATTGTAATCACGAAAAAAAAAATTCTCGGCAGTTTTACGGAAATACACCTTTTGACCTTCCCTGAATCGAGTCTGACTATTTTTGGAATGGCGTCTGTGTGTGTGTGTGCCTGTGTGTGTATCTGTGTGCGCTCTACAGCCGGCACCGTTAAAGATAAAATTATGAAACTTTAAACTTAAGAATTGTATATGCCTGGGAGAAAAACCTCCTATTTTTAAAAAGCATATTCAAACCGGAAGTGCATGTTTACTTGAGTAATTTTTTGTAATTTCTGCAATATCTCCGAAACGGCTATACTTGCAGTAAATATATAGTTAGAATAAAATTGAAAGATTTTAGTATTCTGCACAACTTTTGTTTGAAACATTTCTTCAAAAAGTACCAGTTACAAGATCTTATCTTATTGATATTGCCATAGTTACGTAGGTATGGGAAATTATATATAATAAATCGCATCTGCTATGCATGTCAATTGTTTTAAATATTCAAATATTTTGACATTTAACATTTATTGTCAGTGTTACAAAACATCGGCCATGTGTTGGCCCTAAACTTTCTTTTACGTAGTCAGTATATTTAGATTTGATAGTATATAAATTAAAATATAGAATGTTTAAATTTCAAGAAAATATTTTCATTCATTGTCCAATAAAATTGTAAAGTTAGTTTATTGTCAGATTTCCAAAAAAAAAATATGTATTTTAGATTTTAAATGTTGGATTTTATAGTAGTATAAAGACAATATAATTTATTCATTATATATTATTAAAAATTATTATGGCCGGGCATTTTTTAGTTTTCAAATTAACTTTAAACCAGAGAAAATATTTATATATAATATTTTAAATTATTTACTAACCTTTGTAACGGTTTTTCACTAAACTTATTTGTGATACTGACAATAAATGTTAAATGTCAAAATATTGGAATATTTAAAACAATTGACATGCATAGTAGATGCGATTTATTATATATAACTTTCCATACCTATGTAACTATGGCAATATAAATAGGATAGCAATTTTCTCGTAACTGGTACACTTTTTGAAGAAATGTTTCAAACAAAAGTTGTGCAGAATACTAATATCTTTCAATGTTATTCTAACTATTTTTACTGCAAGTATAGCCGTTTCAGAGATATTGCAGAAATTGCAAAAAAAGTCTTAAGTAAACATGCACTTCCGGTTTGAATATGCTTTTCAAAAATAGGACGTTTTCGCCCCAGGCATATACAAATCTTAAGTTTAAAGTTTCATAATTTTATCTTCAACGGTGTAGGCTGTAGAGCGCATACACACAGACACACAGCCACACACACACAGACGTCATTCCAAAAATAGTCAGACTCGATTTAGGGAAGGTCAAAAGGTGTATTTCGTAAAAGAAAGTAATAAGTTTAGTGAAAAAGCGTTACAAAGGTTAGTAAATAATTTAAAATATTATATATAAATATAAATGTCCGGCTATAATAATTTTTAATAATGTGTAATGAATAATTATATTTTCTGTATATTACTATAGAATCGAACATTTTAAATCTAAAATACATATGTTTTATTAGAAATCTGACAATAATCTAACTTTACAGTTTTACTGGACATAATGAATGAAAATATTTTCTGTTAAATTTAAACATTTTATATTTTAATTTATATACTATCAAATCAAAATATACTGACTACGTAAAAGAAAGTTTAGGGCCAATACATGGCCGATGTTTTAAATGTTGATATAGGTACAATTAGTAACGGCATTTCACTGTACTAAATGCGTATCAGATAACGCGATAATAAATGACTGTAAACAAATAGCTACAACGTAGTAAAATTAAGTTGCAAAATAATGAATTAAGGATACAATAGGCTTTGATAGCAACGCTATTTAAATCGTCCGTCCGTTCTTTCTAACATTATCTATGTGTACACATGCACAAAAATGTAATTGTCTATTCACGTTCTAGTAATTTAGAGAGTTATATAGAGTGCCAATTGTTATTAAGTAATGTTACAGATGTACGGAAATTATCCCCACATCAATATTTGATTATCATTACACTAATATAATTGTAATTTTGAATCATAAACATCCCTTAAATTGTATCTCATACTCCTATACAAGCGAAATGTATATTACAAAATTGATATTGTTATTTTTAGCCCAATGTTAATAATAATATATATTTATTCAAATAATTAGTATATAGGGTAAGGTTGCCGAAATCGCACCGGCGCCGGCGCCTAAATCGCACCACTGTTGATTTACAGAAAACTATATAAATTTTCTATCTATCAGCTATTTTGAGAAGTAGGCAGTAGTTTCAAACTGTGCAGAAAACTGCATCAGAGTGCCGCGAACCGTTTTGATGACATATCATCTGAAACGTTGAGTGTGCTTGATCTGTAATATTCCGTTACCCGTTGTAAGGAATTAGCCACGAAGTAAGTGATATAAATAAGTAAACTCACATCTAGGATAGGAGCACAACTTGTATTTTATCGAGTTAACAGGCTAAAATAACTTTTTTATTGATATTTGGGAATTAAAAACGCATTTTTATCATAAAATGACAAGTTTCCTATATCGCACCACTAGTGAGTTGCTCAAATCGCACCGGAAGAATGAAATTGTTTTCTTTGTAATGAAGAAAATATTGAAGATATGTGTTTTCTCAAAGTATTCTTTTATTATATTATTTACTAGTTTATTATCAATTTTTATAAGAATTATATGTTTTGTTTCTATGTTTTAAGTATCTGTTTGTATCCATTCAACATATTTTATGAATAAACTACTTTACTACTACTAGGTACCATTTTAATATTAAGTGCGATTTAGGCAACCCATGGTGCGATTTGGGCAACTAGTTGCAACAGTTGCACCACTTGCAGGCTTTTACAAATTTGTTTAGAAAATAGATTTGCAATGGTAATAATGCGCTTCCACTTTGGAATTATCTGCCTGAGACATCAAATAAAATGTTAGTAGTGATAACTTGACACAAAATCATGTTCCCTATATTAAATTGGGGAAAATCCAAAAAGTGGTGCGATATAGGCAACCTTGTCCTACATGTTTCACTCTGTTTAAATACTGAAGTCCTACTGCTGATTATTGTGTACCTATTGAAGACTTTGCGCTTACATGAAACATATCTGATTTAGCTACACCCCGTAAATAATACATGATCTATTAATAGTCTTCAGGTACCGTGTAAAGGTAAACACAGATTACATAGATAGGAACTGTCTTCTAGATTAATTATTTTCATAAATGAACTATTCATCATTCTGTATTGAAATTTCATTAGTTCCATATTTTTAAAATCGCTATTATAAACATAATTAAACGAACCTAAACTGATTGTAATTAGTATAGTTCATGTATGTCTTGTTAGTAATATACATTAGTGTTGTTTCCATTTACTGTCTTGGTCATAGAAAGTAATTAAATTATCAAAAATTGCGAGAAGATTTATCGACGACGTTAGACACGTTTTGTATGGTTTCTCATGTTTTATTACTTGCAACGTCATCGATCCATTTATTTGTTCATTTATATTTTAGTGGTTAGCATTTTTATTTGTAGGTATACGGTTACACTTGTTTATATCGTTTGTATGTATGTATGTACATATGTAATTATTATAGAAGTAGTTACCGTTACACAGACCATACACAATTAATTCTGTAATTAATTGAATTTCTTCTTATATCAACTACTGATAATTATCATGAAATGAGTACTCCTTCATATACCTATGTTTGTTTAGAATATTTCCAACGCATATTATAGATTAAAGGATGCGAAAATTTGAAAGGGTTTATAATATTTGCATTTAATTGCAAATCAAACATTTATGGAATCTATAATTCACGGTTTAGCAATGAATTGTCCTTAAATATGTATTTATTATGGCACTACAGGTTTATCAAAATTTTACAAATTGGCGTATATGTTTCAGACATATAACTGATATTTCTTATTTTATTGTATAAGTTCAATGCTTGTTTTAAAGAAGTACGTATTATTTCTAATGTTACTATCGGGTGTAATATTTTTATTAACTATATGTATATATTACCTTAAACAAAGAAATGTAGTAACGTCAACAGTTATTACAATGCCATCCAAGTCGGTATGAGTTCGAGTAGCAAAGGAAATAGCCGTTGCACTTATCACATACAAATTATCAATCGAGAAATATACGACTGTGATATCAGCTGTCGAGTTGTAATATTGAAAAGCGTCAAATGTCAGTTATATGATATCTTTATAAGAGATGTCAGTTATATGATATCTTTATAAGAGATGGACGGTACCAATTGACCTGTTCACAGTTATAGTCCAGGTGCGCAAGTAAATAACCTTCGTCACAGTCAAAAGTTACTGGTTTGAAATTGTATGTTTACACTATATACTATTCGATGCGAAAGGATTGTGTGATATGAACTGTGCATTCGATAGATGCAAATTAGACAATTAAACTTTTGAATATGTAACTTCTAGAGAATTTCTTACATGATAATTATTTGATTTATGGAGATATAGAAAGTTATCAGAATCTTTTATTAGATTAATGGTGCGATTCTGAGCAAATCTACAATTCCGTTAGCAGAATCTATAAACATTTGACAAACCTGTAGCTCTATAATGAATTCATTTTTAAGGATACTTCATTGCTAATAAGAAGAATTATGTTCGAAATATTTTATAGATTTCACAAATATTTGATTTGCAATTCAATTAAAATATTTTAAACCCTTTCAAAAATTTATAGATTATCGTTACAGATCTATAAACGTGCTCAGAATTTCACCATAAACCATTTTTAGTGCTTGTTTTACATAATTATTAAAGTAGAAATTATACACTATGTATTGAAAATCAATAATAAGTAAAGTAAAAACATCGGCCATGTATTGGCCCTAAACTTTCTTTTACGAAGTCAGTGTATTTTGATTTGATAGTATATAAATTAAAATATAAAATGTTTAAATTTAAAAGAAAATATTTTAATTCATTATGTCTAGTAAAATTGTGGTAAAGTTAGATTATTGTCCGATTTCTAAAAAACATATGTATTTTAGATTTAAAATGTTCGATTCTATAGTAATATACAGAAAATATAATTATTCATTACACATTATTAAATATTATTATGGCCGGACATTTATATTTATATATAATATTTTAAATTATTTACTAACCTTTGTAACGCTTTTTCACTAAACTTATTTGTAACACTGACAATAAATATTAAATGTCCAAATATTTGAATATTTAAAACAATTGACATGCATAGTAGATGCGATTTATTATATATAATTTCCCATACCTACGTAACTATGGCAATATCAATAAGATAAGATCTTGTAACTGGTACTTTTTGAAGAAATGTTTCAAACAAAAGTTGTGCAGAATACTAATATCTTTGAATGTTAATGTAACTATATTTATTGTAAGTACAGCCGTTTCGGAGATATTGCAGAAATTACAAAAAATGACTCAAGTAAACATGCATTTCCGGTTTGAATATGCTTTTCAAAAATAGGAGGTTTTCCTCCCAGGCATATACAAATCTTAAGTTTAAAGTTTCATAATTTTATCTTTAACGGTGTAGGCTGTAGAGCGCACACAGCCACACACACACACATACACACACACACACAGACGTCATTCCAAAAATAGTCAGACTCGATTCAGGGAAGGTCAAAAGGTGTATTTCCGTAAAAATTTCGAGAAATTTTTTTTTCGTGATTACAATACTTACTTATACTTCGTAAAAGAAAGTAAAAATAGACCACGCTCTATTGAATTTTAATTTTCACATTACATCTAAATTGAAAATCAATTCACATTCGTCAATCTGTCATTAGTAGCATAACAAGCAGTCAACAATCTGATAACGTGCAAAGAAGTAAAGCTTGTATTATTTGCTATGAACTATTCTATATTATTTTCCGACAGTCTTTTGCGTAGTAATACAAAACAAGACAAATGTATACTTTATAAAAGTAGCTGTGAATATCTTAAAACAATCGCTCTGTAATAAAACAATGCCTTTGACTCATAATAGAGATCGTTCTAGTAAACGTTTAATCAGCACATCTTTGCTGCAGGTTTGAATTTATGGAACAGAATTGTTCTCCATGATAAAAATAACTACTGGTCATTTTTCGTTTCACGCTTTAAATTGCAAACGACCACATTCATATTCAGCATACAATTTTTCATATGGTACCGAGAAATGGACTATAGGCGATTTCACATAAGAAGAACATTTTTGTGGCATGACTCATCACTACACTCCATATGATTATATGTAAAAAGTGTATGATTCATGCCACAAAAATGTTCTTCTTATGTGAAGTCGCCTATACATAACTTCTTGCCTATTCCCATGAAATGGGGTGACCGAAACCCTTTACATCCATTCAAATCTTAACAATCTTTCGCCATTCAACTCTATTCTTACAAACTTCTTTTGCTTCATTAAATTCTTCATACACGCTCTTCTATTCCGCTTCCTCACAACTTTTCTTTCGCGTTATTCATTCTCAACCATATGAAACCACTTATTCCGAGATAAAATAGAACTTGGCTAGTAGATAAAGTTTGTAGAAAATGTATTGTAAAAAAAATGATAATAAACCATCTCATTGAATTCCTTGCAATTACCGGTAAGAGCACGATTTCGTGAAAACAGATCGGATGATGTACACGGGTGATTTGATAACGCGCAAGCGCAAAATCTAGTTAGGTTCAAACACAACCAAAGTTCAAGGTTGCGACACTTAAGCACTATGTAGATATAGATAAATGCGCAACGTTCCCACACTGTGTGTTCAGATAAACTAGAATCGAAGAATTTTGTTCAGTTACTTTTTCTTGATAAATATTTTCTGACGTTTAACATGCAAACGAACATCACTTGATGTGTTCTAGTCAGTTGTATTTTCCGATTTTGATCGTGTTAGAAGCGTCAAGCAAAAGAATTTTTAGAAAGCAGTTGCGCATATGTTTTACGGAATTAATTTTTATGGCCGATGTTTTAAACAGTATTGTATTTTCTATAGTTTTTCTCTTCAATGTATATATATAAGTAGATCGACACGTGATATTTAAATGTACACAGTACATACGATTATTTAATTACAGAATGTTGAGCTTTGCACAAGAATATATGCCAAAATAGCATGCGATTATTGTGTGATAAACAAACAGCCAAATATGAGTACTTGTAAACTGACTACAGTATTTACATACAATTAAAAAAGCTTTAAAATTACACAACCTTTGATTTCCATAGTAATAAATTTAGGAGTTACGAGTGTGTAAAATACATAAAAACTGCAAATAGAAAGAGAATATAGGAAACCATTTTTACTATGGTTAGTTCACCGCAAAGTCGTTCTGCATGTTAGACAGAAAATTCACAATGGCGAAACGAAAGCGCGACAATATTTCATAAATATAAACATAAAATAAAAATGTTGAGATGCGCGTCGCGTTGTGAATCCAAGGCAGACAAGCGTGCCATGAAGATTTCTTCTTATATTGCTGAGCATCGTTGTCTTCATAACCGGAAACACGTGATATATCCGAAACGTACGATCACACCGGATGTGGCAAGTCGTGGAACTCATGTCATCCTCGGTTAACAGTGGAGTTTCAAGTCTGTGTAATTTCCGTTTTCAACAGTTATGCAAAAATGAAATGGAAACCGCTACCCAAAAAGCACGAATTGAACAAGTGAACTTTGTGAAATAAGAAACGCGAAAGTAAATTAAAAACATATCACTTTATAAAATTGTATAGTGGTGTAACTTATATGCTACTTTAACTTTGACATGCATTGACATATGTATCTATTATGAGAAGGTTTGTGCTACTTTAGACATAATACCTAATTACGCATTTTTTTAAGTCTTTTATACTTATAAACTAAAAAAGCAACAATTATTCTCTCTTAAGCTTGATTTATATTAGTTGACGAATGCACAAGATCTATCATAGAGTTTATGAATGTATGTACACCTTCGAACATAAGCCTTGCTCCTTTATAGCCACTTAAATTCTCGCAACCAGTATTGCATGATTTTAATGCAAGTTATGCAGCACGTACAAAATCAGTTAAATTGCGTAGGTGAATCCATAGCATTCGCTTATTATGGTAGGGGTGGTCCACTCTACCATAATAAGCGAATGATATAGATTCACCTACGCAATTTAACTGATTTTGTACATGATGAATAACTTGCATTAAAATCATGCAATGCTGGTTGCGAGACTTTAGATGGCTATAAAAGGACAAGACTTATGTTTGCATTGACATTTTTTAAATACCTAGCCTAATTTCACTACTTGAATAAATTGATGGTAAATCTATGATTCGTCAACAAAATATAAAGATATTTCGTAATAAACATGCACACATATGAGAGCCGCAATTTAACTATTGGTGATGTGCACCTGCGTCCAACTTTACAGTCTATCAATTAATAAAAAACTATTTTAACTCTGATGTTTTAAATATTTATTAGCAAATGAAGTTAATAACGATTTCACTAAATATATAACTGATATACATACATTAATTAGTATTCTTATTTTTGTAATAATCAGACAAAGTACGAAAATAATTCTAACGAGAAATAAATTATATCATATCTCATCATACAGTGAACAAATGAGGGAAAATAATTTCCATTAAAACAATAGCATCTCACATTTAATTTCAAAAACAAAACAAAAATGAACTGTAGGTACACATAATGTATCTCATAACACCAAAATAAATTAAAAATTATTCGGATAGAGCGCGGGAATATCCTGGACAACGTCGTTTCACGCATCACACTGAAATGAATCATAACAATAATATGTTTTAAACTCCCACGCGCCACCGATGTGGTTACAGTTAGAGAAAAGTAATACCTAGCCTACGCTATACTAGTATAATAAAGAGAATGGCGATGGCGTCGCCAAACGAGTTTCAATCTAACGGGCAATACACCGATCGAACTGATTGCCAACCCAAGGAAAATGCGAACCATGACAAAGTTATCTAGATTACTAAAACTAAAGCTATTCAACATACATGCAACTATTATTATTATAGACCGACGAAACCGTTAGAAAATATTCTATTCGTTACAAAGATTTTCATGCGCACAGGTAATAATGGGAAGATGCTACGTGGAACATATGTAATCCGAAACAAATCTCTGAAACGACTGCAGTCATCATAAAAATGATTACATTCAAAATGAAAGGTATTAATGTTTTGCACAACTTCAAAAAGTGTACCTGTTACAAGAACATGTGCAGATGTTTTTGTTTCATTGGGGTCCAGCGTCTTTTAATACGAAAATCAAGAAATAATTATATGTGTGTTCCTCGAAAATGAATAATTATAATGTACTGGCATATAGAACTAATTAATACCAAGATTCTGTACATCAATAGAAAGTGTTAAAAAACGTTGAATTTTTCCAACATAGTTTACGGTCACTGATTGTAATCATTCGACGAACTGTTCGCATACATATATGTTTTAGCACTACCGAAGTATGAGTATGCGTTTTCAATTGTTTGATCAATGTAAAGTAATTAAAGTAATGGCTTATTGGAAGTGATTATTATCATAGATGGTTTTGCTGTCAACCAGTGAACGCATTCAGTGATTATAATATAGGTACTCAACGGTAAAGTTATAGTACTTGATTTTTTTTTCATCGTATATTTGCACTTTTGTTCTCTGACAGCTAAAATGATAACGGTACTTACATCTTCAGCTGTAATGACATGCAAATTATTTTCAATATATATTTATACAAGGGTAGATGTTAGTAATATTTGTTTGTGTTACTCTATACGTAATAGAATACAGTTTGCTAAACAATTGGAAGTTAAGACAATTATTATCCTTGCAATCTATATTTTTATTGAATTTCACCACAAAATGAAACATGTGAAAGTGGCCCAAATGTACAGAATAATCTACTAAATTAGCTTAAAAGTGGAAGTAGGTAAGTATCAGTGTCATGTGAATGTAGCACAGATGTTTTAAAATTCATGTATTCCTTGATTATACAAAAATTTTATTAATCTTGTTCCGCTAATGTAAGATAGAACCAATTTTTTTATTGGTACATACTCTCCTTTTTATATGCAGTACGTTTACATACATCAGTTTAGATTGTGCTAAAATACAAACTTTCATTTTAAATTACTTACTCTATAAGAGCAGCCATTTTCAAGATTCAAGAAAAATAAAATGTCCTCTTCCAGCGGTATACAAATCTTTTAAATTTACAACGATTTTCCAGCTAACGCCCCCCCACCCCCCACCCCAGACACACACACACGCGCGCACACACACACACACACACACATATGCGCGCACGCGCAAACACACACACGCGCGCGCGCAAACACGCACACACACAATAATATAATTTCTAAATTATTCGAAATTGGAATAATTA
Organism: Nebria ingens riversi; assembly: GCA_018344505.1. NCBI lineage: Eukaryota > Metazoa > Arthropoda > Insecta > Coleoptera > Carabidae > Nebria > Nebria ingens. The sequence continues at coordinate 153,589 of JADQWA010000865.1, forward strand.
CTTATTACTTCGTATAAGAAAAGTGAGATGATATTAAATTCACTATGTAACAACAAGAGACATTTTTGTAATCGAAATTGTAAGTTTAGAATTACAACAAATATATTACAAAATGTACCTAATGTTAAAATGAATGAAGTGTCTGCTATATACGGTATGTTTCAGTTATAAGTCAAATGTCGTAAGCAAGCGTAAACAAATATGTATGTGTACTTAGTATGCCTTAGGTAACATTACGTATCACGTTCTTACGTTGAAAAACCGTGATAAGCATTCGGCATATGCGTGAATACGACATCAAAGTATATATTTCAAAATACAAGAACACTGAACAACCACGCATAAAATAAACATCTTTAAATATTTTGTTCATCCCACACACAACCGATACGTGCATACGTGCATTTGGTAAACGATAATTATTGTAAATGTTATTTTTAAAAGTAAAAAACAATTTTGAATTTGCATAAATAATGAATGTCTATTTTATCACATGCTAAAAATACGATGATGTCATGTGAAGTAGTTGTAAATGTAAGCTATGTTAATATAATTGTGATTCATTACCTATGACAGACACCGTTGATTCGGAAGAGCATTTTAACTTATAACATCTAATAAGAAATTTTTATTTTATTATTAAGCTATTCATGTCTGTTTCAATCACAATGAAGTAACTCTCATACATTTACCAACCGAATTAAAGTCAATAATCGAGAATCTGAGCTTCAAAAATGTATGTTTATAGTTGTAGGAAAGATATAACTATTTTCAGCCCCAATATTATTTGTTTGACAACCTCAAATTTAGCAATTATTGAAACATACATTCTAGCTTCTCTTTTATGTCAATGTCAATATGTAGAACTAATTATTATTACCCTATAACAAACCATACCACATTTATTCAATATTCAAAATTAAAACTTGCACATTTATCATTTTAAACAAAACATGGCTGCTTTTGATAATATGATAAAAAAAGGAATAATAAAAATAACGAACTATTAAATACACATTTAAAGCTATTTCTGGTGATAGTCAACTATACAGCATTGAAATCATATAAAGCGGTTGACCTATGGTATTTAAGAGCTCACATAAAACACAAAGGTCACTTTGTCCATAAAAGAAATTGTACTATCAATAGTCAGTACTTCACAGACAGGGGATACATCATAGTCATTTATCATTGACTATATATACATGGTTACAAAATATAATACATGTAGTACTCTATTAAATTCTTCGGTAACTTATATTAATAATAAATGTTCCTACATAATATAATTAAAATGATTGTTTATTAACTTTAACTATATTAGGAATTTCACTTTTCTATGTACCAGGTGTAATGTAGAACAAATAATTAACAGCCAAACAATAATTAGTTTTAATTACAATTAATAACAATGTGTTTCAAGAAAGCGTGAATTATTATATTAGGTACAACTATTTAGCAAGTGTGTAATTTCATTATTGACGCGAAATATATTCTAATCTATTAATTGAAAATTAGTATTAACTGTTTTATGAAAAATTATCACATAGACAAAGACGTCTATAATGGAAATGCAGCAGAACACAATTCACGCCAAAGAATTGCTTTAAATTAATCTCTAGAAAATATCTCGTATCTATTGTGGTTTAATGGAATAATAATTTGAATGAATCATGTTCTCGTAGTTTAGAAGCGTTACCTTTTAATTAATTAAAATAATATGTTATTTAAAATTGAAAATGGTCACTGTAGAGTAAGTTACCATATATGAATATATGTAGAGGATACCAAATTATCAAAATCGCCATCTACCGCCAATGTGGTAGGTGCTAATGTGTAAAAAAAACAATTAATTTGCGAAACGAAATATAATTTGGCGTACGCAATAAATCTATCATTTATATCCCACATATATAAGATAAAAGCAAGAGTTCATTGTAACAAAACGTTAAAAATAACCTCAGCAGGTTCACGTCTCGATTAATCGCCACTTTATTCTTTTCGATAAATATGCGTGTATCATCATTTTAGTAGGTATAGAATAATACCGCCTACATATAGCACTGTTACTTTCTGGAAATAACAAGATTGCGAAACTGAGATTTAAGTAACTGTATGCTGTGGGCGCTTCCAACATCCATATACGATTTAACGATTTGTTATAATTCATTTTAAGTTTGAGTCAACCGTATTTCGGATTTGCACACTCATATGTGTAGGTTGAGGCATTCACTTTTCGTTTATGTGGTAGGCAGTACTTGAATTTCCTTATATTATTTTGCAAAGAAATTTTATCTTAAAACAACTTTTTTTCTATTTTATATGCGTTAATTCAAATAAATCTTCATAACCAAGCTAATTTGTTTTTCATGCAAAACCTGAAAACTTGGTCTTTATTTAAATAATACATGTTTTAATTATCATACTATTTTTATATTAATCCCCATACATAAAGGTCATGTAAAAAAGTAGCTATTACGCAATAATAATAATAAAGGTTCTAAAATTGATTTCCTTCCTCTATAATAGTGAAAATTTTAATTTAAAATATTGAAAAGCACATTTCATAATGGCAACTATTTTATGCAATTTGAACACGTGCACTAATATATGATGTTTTTGAATCTGTGAAATCACGTACCTGCACATTATAAGGGTTTTTGAGTATAAATGACGTTTATAAATTTATTGTTATTCACATGATGTTAGTGTACAAACTGCAGGTTTATTACGAGACAATAATAACATATGCGAATATATATATATATAAGTACCTAAATACAGACATTTTTGAAAAATAAATATATCCGTGGTAATAGTACGTTTAAGCAAGTTTATGCCATTTAATAGAGTGCATTTAGTGTAGCGGTGTATTATTTATGGCAATTTGTAACAGCATTAAACTGTTTTATTTATAGCAGCCTTGTTGTATGTAAAAAAATATTAATATTATAGTTATATGTATAGGATTTCTCGTAAATAGATATGTTTTGTCTTTACGATTATAATATTAAACGCTGAGCGCATGGGGTCTAAACCAGAATATTTTACGTAGTTATTCACTTACATAAAACAGCACTTACCTATATTTTCTCTTTCGTGAATTTATCATTTATTTTGCACATTTAAAGAATAATATTAAAAAAAAAATTTATATATATATATATATATATATATATATATATATATATATATATATATATATATATATATATATATATATATATATATACTAAAGAGAATCTGCAATATAAAAGACTAGACTTATTCATTTAGTATAATTAATATTATAGGTAGTATGAACTCCATTTTTTTCTAATTATCATGTTTATAAAACAATAATGCATATTTATTTTCAAATGTTGCCATTGTTTAAAACTTTGTTTTCAATTCGTGCAAATAGTTAAGTAGCAAAAAATATGTTGAATGTATCTGAATTTATATCAACAGGATATTTACACCAAAATGTATTTATTTATAGAAACAATTTTTAAAAAAAACTAATGCAAATGAGATGTAGCTATAAGATCATCTAAGTAATAAATAATAAACATTTACTATGATCAAGAGCAGCGAAACAACCAGCCGTATAGCCTAATTAGTATTCAGACAGGTACATATGATGCAATAAATAATTAGTATTAATTTTATCGTTAGATACGTAATTAATAGAAAACTTGAATATACATACAAAGTAGATGGTTAGAAATAAACCTGAGATTGTGTTTTGATGTGAAACATTTGACAGATATGATTGCTATTAATATGCTTTAGCATTATATTTCTTTTAATCTAATTTATATAATTACGTCTGTTGGACCATTTAAATTTATTGATACGATAAAAAATTATTGATTTGATATTATGGAGAACAAAAAAATATGAGTTATTGGGAATTTAATTACATAGACTTGTAACAACTTCATGCAAATGAAATAAAAAATAAGTATTTATATCAGTTTCATATCATATTGATTTGTTTGTGCATCATTATATATTTAGATAAAAACTATTCTAATATATATATATATATATATATATATATATATATATATATATATACATATATATATATATATATATATATATATATATATATATATATATATATATATATATATATATACATATATATATATATACATATATATATATATATATATATATATATATATATATATATATATATATATATATATATATATATATATATATATATATATATATATATATATATTCTATGTATAATTAATGCATCTTATACCTATCGGTGTCAAAGATTGAAAATGCAACGAAAATTTTGAAGGAGACTGTCAAAAATTAACATATGTATATGAATATATTGTACTGTTATTTATTAGATGTAAAACAGTTAAAACCCTAACCGTTTTAAACCGGTCATACTCGAAAAAGTTGACATTTTGTTTACTGGATATCCTTGACTAGACCCACGAATGAATTCGAAGTATTAGTCATTTAACAACAAGTAGGTTGTTTTCACTAATGAAATAATCTATAATGCCGTCATGTATTTTATCGGTTACTGCAAAACACTTTAATTTAAATCCAAATACAAATAGAATACCTCGTTGCTATATATAGATATTAATAATAGGTGATCTTACTATATATATATATATATTTAACACTGATGTCATGTCTTATTTCTTCATAAAAGTAAGACATTTATCGTATCCTTCAATTACAAATATGTGTGTATAAACAATAATGAAATATGTATGTGTATACAGTATTTTTATTCCAGCAAAATAAACTACAGTTAACACTTAACAATGACCAGCAGATTTTTAATCTACAAATTTGTTGAGAGGATTCTATTTATACGTACTCGTGAGCAAATAATAATTATATTATTTACTAATGAAAGTACCGCCCAAATGCAACATATACATATACTTGCGCACTTAGCATTTTGTCGTAATAGTTTTCCCTACTGTGATAACTTGTATAGTTTTACCACAAGTTTTACGTTTTCGTGATAGCCCATATTATCTAAATCAACTCTTCTTGCGTATAGAATTTCACAAAATATATATTTTGGTATACTTCTTAAAAAACAAAGCATACCAAACTGAACCACATGCGAAGAGAAAGTTTCAAAATGTAATACTTTCATTGATCAAAAATTCTACTTTGCTTATTGTGCACCGTGAACGGCAAGCTCTCTGTGTATACCGACCGCGCCCTGCAATACCGACTTGGCTTGCATGGTGTGTCGTGGCTCGTGGTAGCCGGTTAATGTAATGACGTAGCCTGGTCGCGCTCAATATCCGCCTATATACACGCTTTTCGAACACTTTGAAAGTGATTGTATTTTATTTCTAGCTATGACATATCGTGACCCACTTTATGAATTACTTATACGGAATTAGTTTTGTTTAAAAGGCATATAACACTTTGAATTACTGTTTGTAAAAAAATTGTAAACATCAACATGTTACTAAAATAATGTATTAAAGTACGAGTTCTTGATAGTTAAAAACCGTCTAAGTTTTATCTATATATACTTTCATGTTTGATCCAAATAAGGTTAAATAAAACTATAAAATATTTTGTTGTTAATTCTTTCATTTTTCTGGTTACTACAACAAAATATTTTATTTTGATTAAACATTAAAGTATTTCAACTTTGATATTTATAATAAAAATATTCGCTGTGTAAGAATATATGAATATATATTTTTATATAATATTCTCAAATTTTAAACTACGCTATTGTTATTTAAAGAAAAGTTGAAAAAACTTACAGTCGTTAAATGTAGCCACGTCCAAACGACCAGCGGCAGAAGAAACTTCATTTTTGCTGTAATAATAAAAAATAAAAATTAATGTCAGGTTAGTATCATCTTCAATCAAACATGTTTTTAATATACTAAAGGTGAAGGATTTTTTGATCCGTATGGTGAAAGGTTAGGAAAGAATTAATGTAGGATCAATTCATAATGCAGCAGTAGTTTCTAGCTCAAAACAATTTATAGAACGAATAAAATTGTTGTGTAAAATAATTGAATTATGCTAATTTTCTAGATAGTAATTAGCTTATTTATTAGTGGTCTTTTTAGTTCATCATACGAATAACGATAGTGTTTGCTTGAATGTTACATTAACGAAATTAATTGGTTATTATATCGGAAATTTCAATTAATTTTTTTAAGTGTGAGATTGGCTCAAGTACATATTTTGGTTTATTGAATATTTTAGCAGGGTAGTAAGCAAAATTAGTTGGTAGAATTACATTTCTGAACATTTATTATAGAAAGTATCTGATCTGAAGATATTCAATCTTTTTGATATGTTTCCGAAAACGCATTAAAAATATAATTTTTCACATTCAGGTACTTGAACTGATGAATAATTGTTTTAAATAGATCCTTGAGGGCAGTCTAACAAAAAAATTATAGCTACTAAAATTATAATTAATTTAATGAAGCAAGTTAAATTAGATCACCTATTTGCTAAATGTATTAAAAATAATCTCAAATTACTATACAAAAAATTATCATTTCCGACCGAACTTTTTTGTCTTTTTCTTATGATAGCCAATTAAGACGGACAGCAATAATAAATTGTTTAAGATCTAATGCGAACAGCACTGGCTACTAAAAAAGAAATAACTTTCTATAAATTAATATTTTAACAAAAATCATGAAACTGGATCATAGATATTAACTTGGAATATGTTATAAGCCGGAAGTTAACAGCAAATTTAATATATACATATATGTATTTATTTATTTATATATATATATATATATATATATATATATATATATATATATATATATATATAAAAGTTTCCCAACGTTTGAACAGAAAGCCTATTCTAATACATAATCATAAATTCAAATTCAATGACAGCAATATCGATTGTTTGTTGCTTATCTCACAAAAATAACAAAAATCTTAGTTACATGCACTGAGTAGATACTAGAATATCTATCATAGCGACGTTCTAAGAGTCACTTGAACGTCATTTGGTTCACCGTTAGTTTTAAATGTGATCTCTCACCTGTCCTCATCCATTATGTAAGATTAATTATGTTGTAAGCACAATGTAACGGATGCTAATTTGTTTAAGAACCCCGACATTATACGCAATTTCCCATATGTGCAAAAATGTTTGTAGGTATGTACATACATACCTACTTGTGCATACGATAATCCTGCAACCACTTTTGGTATAGTAATTGTCATAAGTACACTTAATATTATTTATCATAGGTAGTATTTTGTTGTAACAATTTTTTTAATAGATCTACATGAACGAGGATTTGTGAGAAAATTTAATTGCTAGTCTTTATGATTTATAAGTTCAGTGGGAAAGCAAGGTTATTTGTTATAACTTTTGAAAGATCATCAGAAATTACAGCACCGTACTGTTATGTAGGTAATTACTATGCATATTACTAGTCAACAAGCTTGATCGGATTCATAGCTTATTTTCACCAATGAATCTTGAATAAAGCACAAATAAGAGATAATGAGAGCAAAATTATTTAACTTAATAATATTTAAGAATTTATTACATAAAGTAACATTAGTGAGAGTGTTGAAATCTGCTGTTCTTTAAATTATAAATGACTTTAAATATAAGAGCATCTTATTTAATGAAGCATACAAGTAAGTTGAAAGGAATTGTAGTGACTTTCTAATGGCATAGAAAAATGCAGTTGAGATGTACGCGATGATGGTATCGTCATGTGTATAATTCTTATATTGGGTTAAGTGCTGCTGCTAAATTATACAAAACCAAAGTTATAAAGAATTAAAAAAAAAATACATAGGTACACCTTCGAACATAAGTCTTGTCCCTTTATAGCCACCTAAAGTCTCGCAACCAGCATTACATGATTTTAATGCAAGTTATGCAGCACGTACAAAATCAGTTAAATTGCGTAGGAGTGGTCCACCCTACCATAATAAGCGAATGATATGGATTCACCTACGCAATTTAACTGATTTTGTACGTGCTGAATAACTTGCATTAAAATCATGCAATGCTGGTTGCGAGACTTTAGGTGGCTATAAAGGGACAAGACTTATGTTCGGAGGTATACCTATAATGATGAACATAGAAAATTATTGTCGTATCTGAAATAAATTGAATGTTGTGAAAATAAGATGTGTGTTCATGGTTATAAATAGCTATAAATTGAAATTATAATGAATAAAAAACTATATTAAAAATGTTGATATCATAATTCCAGGGTTTAAACTTTTATCTTCCTCAGAAATTTGTTTTTGATATAGGTAGGTACTCTTATGCAAATGTTACCTTGTATTAATTATTATATTTTTTATATATTACCTATGTGAAAATCTTAATTTAAAAGTATTACCCTATATATTTAAAACAAAAAATATGAAATTGAAAAACATATAGGTAACACAGCAAAACATATATTAATATAGTACCCTAGTAAAATATTAATTAAAAATTCAATTTGCGCATAGCGGTAGTTGAGCGCAAGATATTCTCTGTTTTTTCATGCTTCTAGCAGCAACACCTACAGCGTAAAACGGCAAATTGTACGAAAATCCGTTATAATTCAAATTTTATTATATGTGCATTACACGAATTAAAACGTGGGTATTCTTATAACGTTTCAAATCATTATAATGAACAATTTATCAGTAAGTTTGTTGGTTTTCTATATGGCTTATATATAATATATCGAAATATATAAACATTCCAGAATTTATTGTTATTATAAAGAATATCATTAAATGTTATCTAATAATGTACGGATAGATATGTATATATGTATATATATATATATATATAGTATATATATATATATATATATATATATATATATATATATATGTATATATATATATATATATATATATATATATATATATATATATATATATTTATATATATATTATACATTTATCTTATTGAATTAAATTTTCAAATATTTTTGTAAGAGTTTCTCAAATTAAAATATCTGAATTTTAAATTGGTTCATCTGGAATACTTTAGAACAAAGCGTTAATGCCAAGTACAATTTTAAGTATTACAAAACTTGCAGAGTTTCTGGTTTGAGTTAATGATTTAATTTCGATTAAACTGTTTCGCCTCTACGTGGAAGGTAGACAGAATTGTCAAGCTTAGTTGGCTGAGAAAGTATTTATAGAGTTAGTGATATTTTTTAAATATTGTAGCATTGAAAAATATATTCTGTCATAATAATTACTAATATACATATATAAATGTGCCTTTAAGGATTCTTGAAACATTCATTTAATTAAAAAATAGTTCTGTCAGATAGATAAAGATGCATTTGTTTCTAAAAATATAGAATTATGATGAATATTTATAAAAATCTTTTAAAAAGATTGTAAAAGTAAAACAAAAACTAAGATAAAAAGATTTTTGTTTTATAGGTAATTGATTTTCTATGCCTTTGTTGTTGTAATCAAGGGTGAAACATATAATTTTATTTCCTGTAAATAAAAAATGTATTTGGCGAACAACTAACAGCAGATGTTAAATAAACAGTCTATAAGAAACTGTAAAATCCTTGATCCAAAATGAACAATTAGAGAAAGTTATGATACGTCGTTGAGTAATAGATATGTACAGACGGTTCCGCAATACACTCTTGCATTTATACATGAATCAAAACCAGCTTTACAAAGCCAGAATATAAAAAGTAACAAAATCAAGAGATGGTCATTAAAAATAATTATTAACTATTATTTATAATTAATGGGAACTGATAAATAACAAATATAAAATAAATATGCAAAAATATGTTTAATGAAATACAGGTAAGTACTACTTTGTCGAAATGTTGAGTCTTGAATTATAAATTTTGATAAATATCTGGAACCTTTCATAAAGCGTTTATTTAAATTATTGATATCACTTTTTCTTTATAAATATAGAGCATCTATATTAAAGTTAAATAAAAGTTTAACATTTTTAGATATCAAAAAATATATATTTTAGATATGCATATATATATATAATACTATAGATATATATATATATATATATATATATAATATATATATATATATATATATATATATATATATATATATATATATATATATATATATATATATATATATATATATATATATATATATATATATATATATATATATATATATATATATATATATATATATATATATATATATATATATATATATATATATATATATATTATATATACTATATATATCCATAAAATGTATGAAATAAATTATTTTAAAGCGGATAATTAAATTGGGAATAAAACAAAAAATTGTTTTAAATCTTTGGAAAGGTCACGTTTCAAGGTTTGTTTTAGGTGTGCAAATTGCAAGAGACATTTTGAATGCATTATGTAAAATACATAACTCTCACTGCAAAAATGTTATTGTAACCTCAAATATGATGTAACAATAATTTATCTATATGTTGAAGGTTTATTGTGCATAGAATTCCAAGAAAATTACATTTGATATAATTAATAATCATAATGCGCCAAGAAAACAATGACAGATGTTTCAAGAAATTGTTATTTAATAGTTTTATCATTATTAACATATAAGTGTTGATGATAAATACTAAATTTCAATTAAAGTATGACAGTATATTTATTTGAGACTATTGAATTTAATCTTATACTATTTCTACTAAACATATGTTTCGTTTCTTTACCAAGCTTTGAAATCTCTGTCACTGACAACCAATTTTAAAAACATAGTACCAGTAATTTAGCATTTTGAAACAAAAAACCAGAACAGCTTTAAATTTATGGTAAATGCTACTAAAGGATATTTAAAAAAATAAAACCTACTACCACACCAATATTTTGATTATAGTTTATTATGCCATCAAACCGTGTAACGCATTTAAATAGATTAATTTTTATTATTCAATAAAGATACCATTCACATTGGTTCTAAAATAAAAATTTAACTCAACAAGTTTAGTAGGTACTTATATGACTTATATTACTATCTTTTCAAAGGCTTTAAAAAGCTTCCTACCTATAATAAATCACTTCAAATCAAGAGATAGTTTAATGAAATTATTTGATATTTACTACCAGTATTATTCTTTAATCTAACATCTTGTACATTATTATTTATATTGTATTATATGCTATATGGTACTATATAAAAATATAAACGGGACTTATAATTCTATAGAATAACTGATAAAGTGTTGATAAAGCAAGGTTTTGTATATAAATAAATTCAATTTATTCAAAATTAGTTTAACACATTAGGGAAAACGAACGACTAATAGGAAATCAGCTGAGCGACATACTTATATCAGAGTGATGTGACTCTGAGACTGAGTCTATACGTGGAGTGAGTTAGACAGAAGATGATACAATGCTATTTAAAAATATAATTTATATTACCTGTAACATATTATGAATGCGTCAACATCCAAAAATATACTGGTTAAATCCAACGGTTATTAATGAAACCCAAGTTTACACAATAAAAACCACAACAGAGAATACACTTTCAAGTCGCTACACTCAGCAAAAGAACCGAAACTACCTGCACCACTGAACAACAGAATATAAATAAAAACGTATGAGGGATGTAACGTTATTCTAGTACTAAAAATTTTTGTCAGGGTTACACCACCTGTTGTCGTTTCTTCTATCGCTTACTGTACTAAACTAAAGGTAAGATACAATGAAAAAGGCACCGTCTCATTTCCCCACTACAGTCGGCATCGTTCGCCTTCACCGTATTTATGAAATACAACAACGTTTAGAATGGTTCACACATTTCCCTACCACCTAGACATTTCTCGCATTAAGACTTTCTAAATTCGATGGCGCGCGAAAGATTCGACACCACGTTGAAAATCATATGACTCTCAGGACATGTAGGTGGATAAAGGAAAGAAAAATGTGTTGGTGTTCTATTCTTAATATGGGGTGACAGGAATAATGTAATAATGACGCATTCGAGGACTACATAACAATTTAATTTATTCAAATTCTTAATTGTCGGAAATCTTTTAAAATTAGTACTTTTTTTCAAATTTCTTGAGAATTTTTATTAGGAACGGATTAATGAGTGTCCATCATTAGGTTTTCTTTCTGTAGTGTTTAAGTCTTAAGAAGACAGCGGTTTTTATAGAAAATTCTTCAGTCTTAATTAATGAATAGAAAAACAAAATAATTCTAATATACAAAAAATTTAGACATTTAGATTGGAACCAACAAAAAATGCAGATATATCAACGGCATAAAAGCTAGCTCAACGCCTCAATATAAAACGCAATTTCAACACGAAAATCGTACTGAAATAAATATTCTATATAGTCACCGTCTCACCCATATGGTGTTCACTAGCGAATCCGTAATGTTATGCATGAGAGTGGTAATTTGCTGAAAATTTTAAATAATTATTCAAACATTTTCCTTGGTGAACTTTTAGACTTTAAAGTATAAGTTTATGATGGTTATGTTTTGGAAATAGTCATTATGTATGTAGTAAACTGAAAAAGAAAAAGAAATTTCAGTCGATAGATGTGCTGCCCCTAATTTTGTATCGATTCACAATCTACCTAAATAGTTTTTACATTGTATCGCGAGATCCTATACTTAGTTTTTAATATTTTCTTATTGTTTTCAAGCTAAAGCTAAGGTATACATATATGTTTGAGTATTTTCAAATTACAATTATATATTATTTTTATATATATATATATATATATATATATATATATATATATATATATATTATATATATATATATATGAGAAAAACCAGTTTGACAATGTTCTAGAGTCGCCAGCTATATTTAATTAAATAAAAGTGACTTTTTTTAAATCAGGTAACCTAAGATAATTGAAGGTTGCATACCGAAGATGATATGATTACATTAACATTGCATGCAATGTTTTTATAATAAGTAGAATCGATTTCAGAATCAGTCGAGCTAAAAATGGAAATGATCTTATTGTGACTCATCGCAAATTAAATCCTTCTAAAACTTGTTCCACTATGTAAAATCCTATAGCTATAAAGTTGAAAGACATTTCTATGGCATAAGATATACAAAATACCATAAAATAATCAATTATTTCTCGCCCTTACTGCAAGACCTGTTTCGAGCCTGATTATCAACAATAAATATCACACAATATTGATTCTATATTAACACAATAAAATTATTTACTTTATGGATGTTCAGAAGGTATGTATAATTGGAGAAAAAGGTAGCTAAATTTCAAAATTAATAGAACTTATAGAATTTAATTCATAAGTGATAATGAAAGTTCTAAACTTGAATGCAGGAATGTACGTTTTCATTTCTCAATATTATATCTAAATTTGTATTGATGGAATAAATATTTTTCACTATAATTAAACTTATTTATTGATATAATGATGTTTAAATATGAATAAAATATAAATATGTGCAATCTATATATATTTTATGTTATCCATTTCGATTTTAAGCGTTTTAGCAAACGTGACAACACTGTAGCTTTTCATAAGCTGTGAGCCCATAATTCTCAGTAGTTAATCTCAATTTTCTATAATTTTTTCGCATTAATTCACATAAATAGGACAAATGTTTGTTTAAATACTGAACAAATATAAATAGGTTTAAATTAATATATCCTGGATTGGCATGGTCTTCTACGCAATTAACAGAACAACGCAAAGATTTATATATTTTTTACTGATGACGAAAATGAAACTTAAGCTGTAAAATTTTAATATTCTTTAATGTATTAATAAATTAAATAATTAGTCATTTGGAAGTAATATTTAGTTTCGCACTAATAAAAATGTAACAGTTGATTTCGAACAGCTGGAAATTTTGATTCGTGATACCTATATGTTTTCAATTACAGACAGACCAACAGACACAAAGGTTATGGAACGTAAAGTGGCCCATGAGTTTAACACGCGTCCTACTTTTGTAAAGTTGATCGTAAACAGTTTAAGATGAAGGCTGTTTACAACTGCATAATATAAAACATACGTAGGCTATTGTAAAATCTGTAAAACTGTTATAAAACTACATCTGAATGATTTTTTACCGGTAAATACTGACTTTCATTTGTTTTTAAAACGGAAGCACAGTTTCGAAATTAGTAAATCATTTCAATTTCTAAAATATGCTTGCGCTTAACTATAGGCAAGCAATAGAAGCTTTGTAAATTAAATATCCAATAGAGGTAAAAATTGAAATTGCAAGTTGGGCCCCAAATTTTTGAATCGGGATAGCTTAGTTATGTTAGGTCGTATGGCTCGTACTGAGTTTATTTTCTATCAACTAGCATATTATTACGGCCCTGTGTTCAATATCGTATCAAGAATTCCAGTTATTTTTAACTCCGATGTTAATTTAATAGACTTTCAAAGTCAGTCTATCAAAGCAGTTTTAAATGGTGTTCGAGAAATCAGCCTATGGGTAGTGCAGCAAAACCAATTCAAATACTAATTTAAATTAGTTTAGTTGAGATGCAATTTCCATACTAAAGTTTAAGACAATAAGTAGAATATACATTTATTTAACGCAATTTATTTTTGCATAATATTTTAAAACGAGTTTAATATTTGAAACAAATGACGAGCAATTTCTTATTATATTATTTATAGTTATTGTTGTACTAATACCTAATCGTCATTTTAAAACGTTATTTAAAATCTAATTACACCAGTAGGTGCATAAACATATAATTTAAAAATTCCACCAAAAAGACAATTTTAAGAGCACTTTTCCAACTTAAATTGTTAAGTATAATTAGCATTTGCGCATAAAGAAACGTGAGTGATTTTAATTTCTAATAAATTATTAAATTTAGAAAATCAATTTTGTTGATTTTTTATGTAAATTGGTACAAGGTATTTACATAAGTTTCACTTACATTGCTAATTAGTCTTCCTTTTAATTATAAGCAAAATACATTAAATCACAACAGTTCTTAAATTATTTATATTTATCATCAATATTTGCACGTTATGCGTTATGTATATGTGAAATAGTAATTATTAGTATGACGCCACAACTGCATCCAGATGTTGTTTGTATTAGGTTCCGTTTTTTGTCGCCAATAGCAAGTTATTTGTACATTATTACAAGAATTATCAATGAAATATTTATTAATATGAAATAATAATATACCTAATGACGTCAGTCTATGTGTCAGGGGATATAAATAAGATATATCATATAGATTTTCATAGATCATATTTTTAAAAAGAAAATATGATGACATTATAGATGTTAAATATATGTTAAGCTTTCCATTTGTAAAGTTACCCCAAAAAAAGTACCATTTAAAAGAAAGGCGCGTTTGAAAGCTTCCATATTCATTGCTATAATCATTTACTTGTGTGTTGTGAGGAACAACGAGAAAACAATTGAATTAATTATTTGTTATGATTTACAGCAATAATTAGCAACGAACAATTGATAATTTGATAATTATTGAAATTATTAACAAGATAACATTTACGTTATGTGAAATTATTTACCATTTAATTTTTACATTTGTATTTTAATACCCTTGCTATAAAAATGTTTCATCACAAAAGTAGCAATAGCGAAACGTATAAAAATATTTAAAATTTCTTAATTATAGTAAAATATTCGTATTGGAACTGAGTTTCAAAACCCTGTTCTGGCATTTAATTCTAAAGCCCGTTGTATTTGCATTTGCACCGTAAAAGTTATAAATAACCTTGAATATATGTTGTTGTTTTTTTTACATTGATGTTTGTAGTGAATGCTAAATCGTCCTATGCAAAGTAAAAACATACATGCAATTTTGATCCTTGATAATTAATTGTAATTATGAAACTTTTAATCTATTCTTAGGTAATGAAACCTAACATTAGAATAACAAAGTCTTAAAATTTAAATTAAACCATGAAGGCCAATGCAGATTTCAATAATGTGTTAAGATCTAATAAAATATTCGCATTAATAATGAGGAAACGAATATTAGCTAATGACTGTTGTATCAAGTGCAACAGAGGATTAAATAACAAATTTGAAATAAATTGAAAGTATATTTAAATAATAAATATCATTTCGATTGTTCTTGAATATGCTCAACAGCGATGTTGATTTCTATAGCCAACAGATTTTTGTACAGAAATTGTTGAATATTCTATCTAGCAGCCTTATATCGGTAGATTACCTACCGGAATAAACTATAATAAATTGAACATGTTACTTATAATTATAACAAATAAGTTACTACGGAGAAAGTGCAATTTCGCTCCATTTATGGAACGGATAAGATATTTCATAAACCATTTCAGCTCTCCAAAACATAAGTCTCATTTTTAGACCTGCATGTGGTCTAACATCTTTGTTGAAAAAAAAACCTTGTACATCTTGTTACTATGCATACACATACTCATAAAATTTAATGAATAAGTTACCATAATTGGGAATAATTCATACCAAAATTTATAAAAGTGTTTTTTTTTTTAAAAACACATAAATCAAGTATTAAACAAACATTGGCTTCGTCAATGCTCAGGGCTCGCCTATGGCGAGCTATTTAGGATTGACTACGCCAATGCCTAAAGTTTGGCATGGCAAGTTTCTGAATAAATAAACAATATATTTATAGCGATCAAAGCAACAATTAAACCAACAATGGCATAGTAATTAATCAAAGATATCTTTATTCATACCTTGGTTATTATAAAAAAAAATATACGTGACGTCGTCGAGCTGTTGCCTAAACTTTGGCATGTCGAATTTCTGTATAAATAACTATTATTGCACTATAATTAAAATAATCGAAGTAACAATCAAATCAACAACGATATAGTAATCAACCTAAAATATCAACTGTCATATGCATTATTATTTTCATTATGTTTTTACGGTTTTCAGTTATAATTTGAATAAACTTTACATACATCAAAAAACATTGTAATTTTACGTAGATTATTTTGATATAGTTAATAGTTTTATTAGTGAGTTTTTTTTAAAAAAACGCATGTTCATTATTTTTTACGGCTTTTAGTTATAATCTAAAAAATGTTTAAATACATCAAATAATTTGTAAATTTACGTAGATTTTTTTGGTATAACTATTATTTTTCTAAGTGCTATATATCTCCTGAAGTACGGTTCTGATTAGATTTAATTTACGGCTGGAAGGAATTGGGTCTCCACACAATATGTGTGCCAAATTTGGTTGAAATAGGATTGGTATCTTCAGAGGAGAAGAGGTGGCAAAATATTGACGACTAGCGAGCGACCAACATGCTACCAAATATTGACATATTAACATTTTCGATATCAGGGCGATAAATGACGAACTTTTTATTAAGGAAATTTTTCAATCCGAGAATGTTACAGACAAATTATGCAGACAAACACTTAAGCTCTTCGATACTACGTACGGCGAGCTAAAAATTAACAACATAAACCTATAAATAATTCGAGTGCCCATCTCTATTTTTTTATTTGTATTATATTAATTAAACTACGTTTTAATGATGATAATTAAACATTTGATACAGTTAAATTAAGAAAAAAAGAATTAAAAAAATCAATTGACTATAATCCTGAGTATTATATACCTAAATGAATTAAATTTAATAAAACATCAGCAATTTATGTTTTTTCTTTAATCGGTTAATGATTGTGTATATTTAATTTAATTTGAACTACCACAGTTTTGTCAGTACACCTGTAGTAGCATCAATACACATACCTACACCTATAACGGGCGTTAAAAATGATTGGTGCGTTTATTTCAAAGCACGATAAGAATGTAGTAAAAATGTTGTTAAACATTCATTGTTTGTACTGTGCCGATAGATCTAGCTGACGATGTTATAGGGCATTTTTATTTCACTATTAAATCTTTCAGTCGTCACGGAAATGCAGGTATGTAACAACATACATATTCGTATAACAGTAAATGAAATATATTACAGTAGGTAAACAATATAGCCTGACAGGATCATTTCAATATAACTAAGTTTTCATGTTAATTCTTATTCAACAGTTTCCAGAATATTTAACCTATTTACCAATAAAAAATTTAGTTTAACCGTAACAATGTTGTAGATAGATAGCATCAGGACTGCTACAATAGATAATTTTTCATATATACCACATGGACAAACATAAAAAACATTTTTGATAAAATAGTTAGGCGCAATTTAAATTCATAAAGTTTACAGTCATAGAACGGCAACAGTTAAACTTTACTACTATAGTTGATTACAGTATCTCTTTTATTACTTTTCTTTACTGATTTAATAACTAGTATTATAAACCAATCTTTAAAATATATAAAACATACCCGCGAATAAAACGAATAAAAAAATCGGATTTGTCGTTCAGGCTGAAATTCGTAACGTTAAAAATAATCAAAATGCTATACTTTTTTAATATAGTGTACATCATGCAGCGCCAGTGATAAAAAAACTAATTTGAAAGTGGAAGACAGCCTAGGTACATAATGACAAAATAATAAGAATAAAAATTTCAGTATTTTTTACTGTTTCCTTTGTCAGGTGAGATGCGCACAGTTACGTCCGGCCATTGACCATATACGCTCAATCGGAGCCCAACTCAAGTAATCCCATTGTATTACTAACTGATCGACATAATATTCGCACGTTTCTAACTAGATGTGAAATAAATTTAATAAACTGTTAGGTATAATAATAAATTTGTCTAAGAAGCATTTGCATAGTATCAATATAAAACTATAAATTAAGCTACTTTATTAATATATTACAGTTGTGAAGCTAGATATAGTGACCAAATTGTTTATTGTTCGATTTGCATTTTTATCTTAATTCGACCTTTGATTTTACGTAACAATATTATCAGTATTCATATTCCATAGTGATTTTTCTTCCAACATGAATTGAATTTTTGTTAATTATTTTTATTTCTTCACTAATATCTATATTGGCCAACACAACTCTAAATTTGGTATCCGTATAGGCTGGTGATATAGTTGGTGTTCAAAAGTATTAGGAAGAAATGTTTATCGTTTTTAGTGAGTACCCGTATTCATGAATATAGAATAATGTATGTATGCACATAAGTCTTGTCGCTCTATAGCCACTAAAGTCTCGCAACCAGCATTGCATGATTTTAATGCAAGTTAAGCAGCACGTACAAAATCAGTTAAATTACGTAGGTCGTATCCATATCATTCGCTTATTATGGTAGGAGTGGTCCACTCTACCATAAAAAGCGAATGATATGGATTCGAACTACGCAATTTAACTGATTTTGTACGTGCTGCATAACTTGCATTAAAATCATGCAATGGTGGTTGCGAGACTTTAGGTGACTATAGAGGGACAAGATTTGTGTGCGAAGGTGTACATACATACATGCCATATATTCAAATGTATGTAAAAAGCAATGGTAGCTTCTGATTCATATTAGTTTTCGTCATTGTCCCTCAAAGATTTGGTGCAAAATTAGTCAGGAATTATTTTGCATATAGGTATTTAAATATTATTTTTACAACCAAAACTAACACTAATTTATTTATGAAAACTAAATTACTCTAAATACAAATGATGTTCTTCATGCCGTTCTAGGATTAGCTGCAACCATGAAATACTCCGAAATAGACTCGTAAAATTTCGACCGAAACAAACAGTCGTCATGAATATTTATTTCACACGTTAACATTTTTCTGCCAAGTATTTTGTTTTTAAATTGCTAATATACAAATTTTATTTTAATAACACAATTATACAAGAATTATTTAAAAATAAAAACTGATTGTTTTTATACTGTTCGTCAATAAAAAATTAATGTTATTTTCATGTTATTAAATTAACATTCAAGGATGCCACATAATAGCGTGTGCAATCTTCTATGAATGAGTGGTGTAAAAAAAGGATAAATAAATAATAATTCTTGTCTATTTATCTTATAGTGAGCACTTAACCTACAAACTTTTCGAGAAAAAAATATCTGCTACTCCTATAAATTACTAATATCTCAATTTCGTAATATATACTCAAGTTTTATAGAGGAAACATATGTGTTTACAATCCTGTGTAATTTTTCTTATTTTTGTAGTTTACTTTCTGTTTGGATACTACAATTGTAGTGAATATATTTGAGTTATAGTTTCATATTTCTTTCTGAACAATATCTGGTCGACAATCATCTAATTTCTATTTCTAACGTCAACACTAATGAATTTAATGGTGTGAGAATGCTAGGTCGTTCTCGGAATAAGTGGATTTATATGATTTAGAATGAATTGCGCAAAAGAAACATTGTAAGCAAGCGAAATAGAAGAGTTTGTATGAAAAATTTAATGAATTTGAATGAAGTAAAAGAAGTTTGTAAGGATAGAGTTGAATGGCGATAGATTATTAAGATGCGAATGGATGTAGAGAGTTTTTTGCCACCCCATTTGATGGGAATAGGCATGAAGTTATGTATGTAATATTTCCAATTCTCATAAAAAATGATTTCTCGATGGATGAGCAAATAGTAGTCAAGTATAACCTACAGAATAGTTGGAAACAAAGTCTGTGTATTACTGTATTGTGATATTGTTTCACGAGTGCAGTTAGTGTGAAGCTAGCGCCTTGTTGCGGTGGCAACCTGAAATATATAGACAATTGCCAGAATGCGACAGTCTCAAGGACTTGGCGCTCAGAATTAGATTGCGCATGCGCATATTATGACTGCGTGCTTATAAGTAATTTCTACAGAAATACATGAATGGATAGCCTATATTACATATATTAGTTATTTTAAGTCTACACGATATAAATCATATTTTGATTGTAATTATAATGGTTCGGTCTCATTTTGTTACACGTTTTTGATATTTGTGATTTTTATTACAAATATTAATGGTAAGGTGTAATTATAGTATATGCTGTATTGCAGTACCTACGGTACATTAAAAAATATTGATCAAGATTTAATGGTGAACCAAATGAATTTTTATGTGTTTACAAAAGTCGTACTTTATCATTAAATTCATCTGTATTTCTCAGTATTCTACGGTACCATAGAATCAGGACTAATTTGAAACTAATTGTTAAACTTCAAGATATAGTTTATCAATTCATTAAAATATGATTCTGCTAGAAAATAACATAAACAAGCAGATAGCCTAATTAGAATTAAATAGTAATAATATGAAAATATCTTATTCTAAATCTAAATATATACGAAGAACGCAGAAATAACGTTGGTGCGTCTAATTAACAAAATTTAAATAACTGTAAGTAAACTAATGAATTTTTTTTTTAAAGTCATTTTAAAAAAAAATTATTAAAACGTCCTTACTTTTCGATAGCAAATTTTAAAATTTGCAAATAGTTAAAAACTATTATAGAAAATTAACAGCACTTTTTTTTAATGTTTCATAATTTTTGATTAAATCGCTTTTAAGTAAAAATTGAAAATGGTCAATTCAAAGACGCTAAGATAAATATTTCCGTTAACATCTCGAAATCAATACATACTTATACTATTAATAAAGAAATAAATAAAAGTGTTTGGTAATTGATATTAAATTTAACATTTTATTATGTAGTTGTAGTAACGAAACGCAGCTTATATTAGCAAAAAGTTATGTAGGATAGTCAATAAATTAATAATTCAAACGTTTATCAGCTATTATTTTATTGAATTTTTTCAATGACAACCCACATCGGCGCCAATGTCATATAGGAACTCAATCCTTCTATAAGAATCTGGAACTATAAAAAATTGCGACCTTTCGAGTTGAGCAAATATACGTAGGCTATTTTTCAATATCATATAGTTTCGTTTTCACACCGATCGTTCAAGTCACTATATGCTTGAACGTAGGCGATATCAACTTATAGCTAGTTGTGTGTAGGTAGTTATAGTTAGCGCCCGTTCTGAAGTCTGAACCGAGCCCCAATACTGTTACTTGGAAATATCGAACGACGTATGTAGTATTAGAAAAATACCACAATCATGTCGTCAGAGAACGTTCGCGAAATATCACATACATACATACATAAATAATAAATTGAGCAATAGAAATTTTGTTTTTAAGATTTAAGATAGTTTTAAGATAATAATAATATTAAAAGTTCCAATTTCACATATAACCACAAGGTTGACATAGTAACAAAATTTTAATTTATTTAATATATCTAATAGTTTCTTAAAAATAATAATATAGTTATTTTCTGTGGATGTGAAATAAATTGATAAATATATATTTGACAGTGGACAGATTAGCGGCTTAATTAGTTTTATATTAAAGCCATTAATTGACTAACAATAATAGTTTTCATTCGTATCAAATAATATCATGAAATTATATTAAGATAATAAAGTAATTCTTATTCAAATATCTGTTAATAACTGACTATTTATAAGAATGACTCCAACGTCATTAGACACATGTCGCCATTAATGCGTGATGACCATTACACATCCTTTTCTTCATCATTTGCAAACACTAAAGTTCAAACGTACTTAACATAAATTTACAACATTTCATTAATAAACGTCTTGCAGATTATTTTACCGAATGCAGTCTTATATTTCACGTTCAACATATTTCTTTCATAACGTTCAAAATAAAGTAAATATATTCGATATGTTTAATTCAATGAGATATAGTACAGAAAAAAACAAACAAACATTGGTACAGTCAATTTTGTTTTTTGTAGGCCAAGAAAACAAACAAGCGTGAAAAATCAATTTCCTGCGATTTAACTGTTTCCTGTTTTGAATCTCACTATATGATAAACAAAGTGTACATAGAATACTTCTCAATTGCAACGTAAGGGTTGATTTAAGCTGATTTGTGAACATGTGCTTTGAACGTGACGTATTTGCAGCGCCCACACTTATTACGGACGGAGAAAGTTACATATGTGATTTAATATCAAAGTTACAATTACAATAAAACTCTGATTTTAAGATTCGAATATATCCTCAAGCTGAAGATGTGACTAGTTTTTTATAATACATATACCTATTTAAGTTATTTACATAAAAAATAAAATTGGTATAGATGAGATAAAAACGTTTTTTTTTCTACAATGTTCAATTTATTGCAGATTTGAAATAATTTTACCAACTAGTTTCGACCAATAAGTTAGTTATCTTTTGGGTAAACCGGAATTACTATTTTTACTTTTTATACGAAATAATAAGTATATATTGTAATAACGAAAAATTTAGAAAATTTAATTTTTATAGAAATATTTTTTTCGACAGAACGTCTGAGAGTTGCTCAGCAGATCATTCGCGAACAGCGATGAATTTTACTTGACCTTCTACGGTTTAGCAACAAAGAGTGATAAATATGGATAACACACATTTATTAAGATTTTTACCGTGAAGTATTGAAAACAATATTTTAAGAGCAAATTAGCTACATTTTATGGAGTAATAATATACAATGAATATATCGGGAAAATGATTACCTATAAAATTTAAAAAACGTTGGTTGGTATTTAAGTTTTTTTTCATATTGGAAATTCAAGTTTAAGAATAGATTTCGTTAAATATAATTATATATTTCATGTCAATATATTCATGAATTGGTGTAGGCGATGTAATGCACATCATGCAAACATCTCAGCTTTACACGAATTAAGTATATTTTATATGTTTCCTATATTTACTTATTTTATATATATTTCATCTAATCTTCTAACTTTTATGAACGTTTAATCTTTTTACGCGATCAAACGTTTAGTCATGTATATGGCTCTCGATGCGTACAATCATATTCATAGAAAATAAAAAGGGGATTTAACTCAAATCATCTTTAATTTCCATAGAAACAATTCTAAAATCTAATATCATATAAAGTTTATTTTTCTCATTTTTATTTTAAAGGAAATTCTACTAAAATTCATTTAATATCTCTTTGCGTACAAAAATGTATACATAAATGATATATCACAAACCAGAAAAGTCAGGTTTTATCACGTCTTCTACCAACTAAATGGGTATTATAAAGAAAACATGTGTAGAACTAATAGTATTTTAATATTTTCTACAGGTTTAGAGTTCATTCGAAAAAATATTATTTAAAAATATTTTTTCAATATCCAAAAAAATCTAAGTTCAGTTCATTTAATATTAGAGATAATTCCGGAAGTAGTAACAAATTATGCCCTGTTATAACATTTCAGAGAAGGCAATAAAATCTGATCTTATAAGCGAGCGCCATATATTCATGTTAATAGACAATATTCATCAGAAACATAGAAAATCGATTTTGAAGATGTTACCGGCATTCAACGAGTCAAAAATCAGAACTATATTTCATGGATGACTTAAAATATAATTTGGATTAAATAAAAAAATTAAAAGTTTAAAAAGAAGTTGAAGACCGGAGCTTTGTAATATAACTGATTTTTAGACTGCTTGATGTGTTACAGAGATGCGTCATGGCTTTTTAGGAGACTGAAATGAGCAATACAACTGGAAACTTATTTTAGAAAATAGTATCCCGAGTATCTAATCATAGCAATAAATATCTTGCATGGTTTATTTTATGTGTTCAAGAGACAAAATGATCGTCAATAAATTGTATGAAATAGAATGTACTCAGCGCGCGGAAATCCTTGCGTTCATAGGAACTCTTATTGAATTCTTCAATTTACCTAAAGCTTCAACAATTGTAAATACCAACTATTCATATTTGTAACAGCATATTGGTACAGTATGTATGGGAAGTAAAAAGGCATAATTAATATTAGAAAATACATTACCAAATTTATTAATAGAAAAAATATGAAAATGTTCTTACCTGTCGCCATGGCCGGTAATTGCCACAGCTTTGGTATCCCTTAACACTCCACTGTTACGGGTTTATATCAGGATACAACAATAACAATACACTCTAGAGCTACTCACTCAACAAAGTCTTCGGCTAGACTAAAAACTTGTTAGTTGCACTTGGCGAAGCTGCGTGTTCTTTGCACGGTGACTTAAGTTTATATATGTGTGTGTATATCTATATGATCATATACGTGTATGTAGTGGTGGATTCTGACGCGTACCTTCAACTTGGAATCTCATTGGCTAAGATGTTCGCGAAGAGTCAGAGACACTCACTCCTGTTGGTACCGGTCGACGCGCCAACATGTTTGTTATATTAATCCACACTCACACAGACACACGCATAAAATAACAATATCACTATAATATATCGAGGTATATATTTCAAAACTTTTATCAATACATAACTCTATGTTGTATTAAGAAAATTAATTCTGTTACAATTAATAAAATCCATTTAAAGTATATTATATATTAACAATTCGAATTAAATCCAAAGCAAGATTAATATTTATCTGAAATACTGCTTAAATATAATCAATAAAAAGTTTATATTTTTTCACAATTTAAACGAAGGGCTCTAATCACAACTCTCTTTAAAATAAATATCAATTTGATAAATAAATTATAGTAAAAGATAAAACAACAAAATACAATAATGTAGAACTCGTCCTTATCAAATCAATTTTCAATTGGATAACGAGGTCTGAATTTAGACTTTAATAGTAACAAACAATGGTTAGTGTTTCATTTTTAATAGAATATCAATTTGGACCGGAATACCCATAGCAAAATTTCGCAAATATTCCGCAACATGAAAACGTGGCTTATGGCATATTCCGCCGACATTCACGATCGCACTTAGTATCAAACTTGTTTTCCACCAACATTTTTAGTGCGCAATAAGTAAGTGTCATTTTTACCAATGATCAAACAGGTTGCACTGAATTCTCACATTTCTGCAAGAAAATGGCACTCAACTACTGAGTAGATTCCATTTTTTGCAAGTTTTAAATGCAAATACATGGTTTTCGATTTTGAAGTAAAGGTTTTTTACAAATGCCGTGCGTTTGTTTTGTAACTGAATATACAAAATTTGTGAAGAAATAACAATTACGTCAACAATCTTAAAGCTAAATTAACATTTAAAAAAAAAGAATGTTTATTTTGAAAATGTATGAAGTTATAACTTAAATCTAATAAACAATGTAATGCATATTTAGTGTGATTCTAAAACGAAAAATGAATTTTTATCCCAAATATTCCGATATTAACGAATTACTACAATAGGATAGATACCTCTAAAAAAAATTCAAAAATGTTGAATGGTTTTTATAATATAGTTGAACTTTCTTACAAGTGTTGGCAATATTTTTACCAGTGACAGTTTATTATGTTGTGACGTAACCAAGATGGTGAAAAATACGAAATTTAATTGCTCATAATTAATAAACGAGGCGACCTAAAGAGGTTTATATTACATTTAATGTCTGGAGGTACCAACCTTGTAAAAATGTAATAATTACAATAACTTAAACTATCCGATAAAGATAAGCAGAAATATATTTATGAATCCCAATGTGATGACATAATGAAATAATTTGAAGAGAACCCTTAATATGACATGGTTATTTGCTCACCAATAATTAACGCATACCGTGTGCAATACCTTATTTAAACTGTCTGTCAGTGCTAGATTAGTTAATATAGATACATGTACGGCATAACATTACTGATGCAAATTAACAATGAATACATAAAAATTAAACGAAACTTTTTTATATACTTACTTAATTTAAAATTTAATGTCAGTTCACTTAATCACTTTTAAAAAAGGGTCTCATATATATATTTTTTTAATATAAAAATTCATGTAAAAACATGAATATTTGTTAAATTATTAATGCAAAAATATAAGTACTAAGAAGAATAAAATCCAATCAGAAAATCTATGACGTATCATCATACTAATTCAAACGCTCCAGAGGAAACTCTAAAAAGTGAATGTTCGAACTGTAATTTTTTAGTTTTTAGCATTATAAACTATATTTTAATTTTTATAGTTCTCGCAAAATAATGTTATAATTGTGGTATATAGCTAAAATACAAATGAATTTAAAATAGCCATAACGATATTTTTATTTAACGAATTTGATATCAGCTAGTAATAATATTAATGATATCAATGGTATATATAAAAAAATTGACCCTTCAGGATACCTGCATATTTAAATCATGATAAAATGGCGGTAAAAGCAGCGTAAAACAACGAAAGAGCAGGGTAAAACATTTCACTAACCCAATGCTAACCACTGTCAATTAACCCACCACTCAAATGGACAAGTTATTTTCTTTTTATGTAAAATTTATATGAATAACTGACTTTAAATTAAATTAGTATGTAAAGAAATTTTATTAATTTTTGTCAATCAATCTCATTATATTATTTGTCTGTATATATCATTGACGTAGCAAACAATATCTTCTGTTTATTTTTCTTCTTTTTCTTCTTCTTATCACCAGGGCAAGAACCTAAACAAAAGGTAAAGATTTTTGATAAGTACTGCTAGATGTCACACAACAATTTATCACGATTTGCATGATTTAACACCGTGCAATAAATATATGTTTTCTAAATTTATTTTTTGATATGTAGGTCTAACTTCAGCGATAAAATTCACAGATATCATAGGCATAATTGATAAACGTGATTGCCATTAATAATCTGTCACTATACTAACACATAAAATAAATAAGAGATTAAATACCATTTGTAAAATTCTCGGTGATACTAGCTTTTTCCAAAGCAAACGCAATGGCATCGCTGAAGCTTTGATTGTACGCTGGTGCAGGAACGTATCCTTCCAGTTCTAGATCACTATCACCCTGTTCATTACGCTCATATTGAATTGATTTCGTTTGCTTAGCATTTATTGAACTATTTGAGTTAGTATTTCTTGGCCAGGATGACGTCTCTGCTTTTCCAGTTACTAACATCTAAAATTTAGAATTTTCATTAAAAAAATTAATTAACAAATATTGAAAATACTTTATAAATGATAATAATCTAGATGGAAAAGGGAACTAGCAACTAGCAGTAAAAGTTTCACAAAGAGAAATCCACAGGATTGTTCGCCATTTTGCTTGCAATTACTACTGAATGTACTGGTAGAAGTAATACTAGTAATAGATTCCGCTGATAGTTAACTTCAAATATGACGTAGAAACTTAATGGATTGTTTTTATTAATAAAACAACACATAAGTTACTTACTTTGGCAAATGATGGTCCTGCATACTGTTCTTGTTGTTGGGGTGAACTTTCTAAAAGATATGATGATTGACTCTCTCCATCAGTACTTGATGAAGTATTTTTTTCGGTTTCAAATTTCGGAAATTGGTATAGTGATTCAATATGCATATTTACTTCAGCCAAAGTTTTGATATGGCGATTTTCTTCATCTGCTATTCGTTTCTCACGACGCTTTTCATCTCGAGCCCGACGCTGACGACGCTTTTTACGAGTTTCGATTTGTTCTGTAATGGAAATAATATTTTTGATTTTCACGTATCATTCGCAATGTGATATAATTTTGCAGAGTTACTCGTAAATAATCCGGCTGGACACCGAATTATTTCCAGCAATCGCATTATAACATACAATTTAATTTCTTTTCGATGGCAAGCCATCGGGAATTATCGGAAAATTAGATGTATTCATTTAAATATCAAGGAAAGGGTTAACTATTATATAAAAGTAAACACCTTGAAAATATTCTAAAGTCTCCTTGTTAACGGTAGGAAGTCGTAATTGAATTTCAGCAACTTCAAATTGACATGTAACTGGAAGATGTAGTAGACAACGTAACCGTTGACGTAGTTCTTCAGTCATTGAACCACCTTCTTTCTCCAAGATCCGCCCTTGCAAACTGGTTGGACAATTTTCCAGACAACCGTACGTATGTTCCAACATTTGAATATTTAAAGCATGAAGATAAATATGTTGACCATCAGCAGCTACAAAACAATTTAAACAAAATAATACCAAATACGAGTTGTAACGCGTATTTTAATCAAATTTGTTAAATAGGGCACAGGTTTTTTATTATGTCTGGATATCTACCTAATGCTGATCAAATATAAACTATATTTATAATCCATTATAGATCACACGGTGCAAACGTTTAAGTAGATGAGAAAGCATCAAATATAATTTCGAACATACCCTGATAAAAATAATAATATTTTGCTGAACTATCTCCATGATTCCTATTGTGGACATTTGTTGATATATCATCCAACGAATTTGCTTCATTGGTTAATTCATCGCTATGAACACTTTCGATTTCAGTAAAAGTTTCATATTTAGAACAATTATTTGTATATGGTTCATTAGTTTCAATATTAGGTTGTTCCGTTTTTGAACCATTTAAATATTCAACCATATTTTGCGGCGTTTGATTATTCTGTGCAGCATTTTCTTTACAATATGCAGACATGTTAAAAACAATATTTTCACGTTCTTCTAATTGAACAAAAGCTTGCTCAATGAAACTTTGTTCAAGAGTATTTTCGTCTTCCTTTAATTGTTCAGTTAGCTCGCGACGTTCACGAGTGATAATTGACATAACTTCTGCTGGATCAGCCAGTAAAAGTTTTGAATAAACTGTATTGATTTTATTTTCTGATACATTTAGTAACACATTTCTAGTGAATTTTGATTCATCTACTGGTATAGCTGTTAAAGAACCCTGAGCTCGTTTCATCAGGCGTAATGTTATATATTCCCCTACATTAAAGGCAGCATGTGGTATTGCAATAACACTGTAGAAGAAATATAAGCATAAGTTATATTAAAGATGGAATTTAAAAAAATTATATTTAATAAATAATTGTATCTTTAAATTGCAGTATCAGATTAAATTTATTTGAACATTGTGCGTTTTACAACCAGTCAATCAAATGAAATAAATATACGATCTCCAAAAGTAATTATGGCATTAATAAACCTAAAAGGATATTAAATCAAGAAAAGGAATTACCTTTTCAGATCATTTTTGTGCACAGTCTCGTAGCAAATTGGACATTTGCTCCAGGCTTTCTCAGACAGTGTTAAATAATGAAGTACACATGGCCAGCAATACACATGGCCACATCGTGTCATTTTCGCAGCAACAGGAGGATACAAACAAATAGGGCATGATGGAAATTCTGACACCTGTACATGCTATAAAAACGAAACAAACAATGTTAGCATATTTAGTTTAGCACTGTTGAATTATTATAACGAAAAACTCACAATTTGCTCAACCAAGTCCCAATCTACTAAAGCATCAGGATTATTCAAGTAGAGTTTATAGTCACCCTTAGAATTCACCACAAATTGGCAGCTGAAAAAAGCATATTCTAAAGGATATCGTTTAAATAAAATAATAAACAAGCATTGGCTTCGCCAGTGCTTAAAGATCGCTTAAAGCATTGGCAATACAACAATTTTAACTATCATAAGGAAAACAATAATACGTTTAGAAACAGCTTGCTTTTTAATTTATAAACAATGAATATAACAATTATAATCGCGATCGAAATACCTATTAAAACATCGGCTATGTGTTGGCC